>CAJPEV010003048.1:4689-35393 GCA_905338385.1 Darwinula stevensoni | reverse complement strand
GTTCGTTGTCCCTTGCGTTCACACGGCTCCGCAATGCAGTCCATAGCCGCAGTTTCCTCGTGAGGGTTCATCTCTCAAAATGCAGAATTTCAGTATTGCAGTATGACGTGCTCTTTCCTCGGTGCTTATATCGCCTTCAGTCCTTTGAAAGCGCTGAAGAACGACGCGAGGAAGCCGACGAGCGCGAGAGTTCTTCAGAGGTTGCATTGTTTTCCCGTATCACAGTCGCTTTTTGTAAATGCAAAAAAAATTAAAACTGTGATGAGCTTGCTGAGGGCACTGAAGCTTTCAGCAAATAAACGTGATTTTCAGTTGGTGAATGTGATGCTTGCTGCACCTTCCCGTATTCCTCCATTCGCATGAGCTGATGTACGATGCTAGCCGTTCATGTTTCTGAGACTGAGAACTCCCCACATTTGGCTAGTTCATTCCCTTGGATGTAGTCTCGCGTCTCTGCGCCTATACTGAGTAGGGAATGTTGTAGATTGCAGCGGGATACACTCTCGCTAGGGCTGGAAGGTGGGTTCCCGGTATGCTGGTTTCAAACTACAACCCTAAGTACAAACAGGATTTTTTTTGTTTATTAGGCACCATGCTCCGTTGACGTGCTGAAATGCCACGTGGAATGATCTCTGAGGTAATCTCTGAGGATCATGATGACTCTGTCCAGAGCAATTTGTGTCCACCGGTTTGTAGCAGATTTACCTGCCATTAGTTAGGAAAGAGCGTCCAGGAATGGGTAGAAAAAGATCACCAGTGAAAACGCTAAGGTCATCATAGGAAAATTAGCAGCGATTCAACTGCGTGGAGAACTGCGTAAGATTCCAAAGGGATAGCGATGTCGAGGATAGAACTTAAAGAAATGGAGAATGAATAGATCCTGGATTCTCGATGCGATTCTCCGATTCTCCGTGTCTGCCTGAAGTCCGATTATCCTNCGATTCTCCGATTCTCCGTGTCTGCCTGAAGTCCGATTATCCTCTAGCGGTCCACATCTCACTCTTCCATTCTTGTTCCCGCCGTTCTTCCAAGCGAGTCATTATGCCATCCTTCCACTCACCGTCATACAAAGTTTTAGGAATGTTCACCAGAGTCGTCTTCCTAATTTCCAGATACATATTGGTTCTACTATTTAAATCATACTAAACAGGTGAGTACCGTAATGGTAAAAAGTGAGAACCACCAATAAAATTGATAGAAGACATCATTGTGGGATTCCGGAACTTGAGTTACACTGCGATGATGCAAGGGCGGCGTGACGTTATCACGTACGTAGGCCCAGCAATCTCAGCAAAGGCAGGCCTGGAACTTCAGGCCCACTCAAGAAATTGGAGATTAAGAAAAGGGATGGTTACGACGCCGCCGACGTCGTCTTTCCGATCCAGGAGTAAGCACTCCTGTGCCATACAGGTGGGATCCTGGCGTTTTCACCCTCGGGAGTAGCTCTCCTTGTGAACAATAAGAGGATAGGGTTTCGATTGATGAAGGTGTCGGGATCCCGATACAAATATGGGCGGAGATCTCATACCGGCGAGGAAGTCATCCTTTCTCCAGAGATGAAACAGAACTCCATGTGTAATACGCTGGGACGTTCTACACATCCTTGCGGAAAAGTGTGTATCGGACCCCGATAAAAAGAGAGCGGGAAGTGTACGTAGAACCCCTCTCCCGTTGGTGAGTTAGGGATGGCATGGAGAGGTTCGACTAAATGGCTTGGGTTCGGTGGTGTAGTGCTAGCACACTCGACCGGCAACATGGAGGCCCTAGATTCGATTCCATAATATTTCTTTCTTCCTTTCATGTCATCCAAACTCTTCCCACATCCCCGGGGCTATTACGTTCTCCAGAATAGATCCGACAGTCCCACGCGATCGCGCTGAGCGCACGCGTCTGTCATGTGTGCGCGCGCATGCCACGAACCACAGACCACGACCACCACCACTGCCACCACGGACCAGAGGAGATTCTTCTAGCGGCCTGCGGCTGCTACGCTGGCCGTCTAATAGGCGGAAATTTGAATAGTATATTGTGAGGATAACGTCTCCTTGACGTCCTCTGTTCATCGCATTACCCATTCGGAACTGAACCGCTTCATTAGATTCATACACATACTGCTTACAGTACACAGGGATATTTTGCTACCTAAACACATTCATCATGATGTTTGAACTCATTGCCACAAGCGCCATTGTGAACGCCTTGATTTAGTAGGTTTTCATGAGACTCAAGACGACATTGCTGATTTCGTTCTCCCAGCAAATTCAATACTCTTGCATCACCAATTAGCTCATCACCAATGGGCTATTAGCATTAGCTTATGGTGCAGATACCACTGATTCTGAAACAGTATGGGCCATTTCCAAGAACTTGTCCGACTTTAGCACAGAAGGAAGTTAGAGCAAGCTCGGCACAATACTCACGAATAATTCCAAGAAAGGGCCTCGTCGCCACATTAGCACCAGTGAGCAATACATTCAGAACCTCAGGGTAAAGTGTGAGTTGCAGCAGGAGCACTTTTCCGTTGTGGCAGCAATGTGAAACAAATGCTCCCTCCCTATAACAAAATGTACAGCCTGACAGTGCTCGCTGCGGCAAACTGTAATTTTCGAGACGACATGAAGAGTTACGACAAAATGGGTAATGGTAGCACAGCTGACTGGCAAGCAAGAGGTCCGGGTTCAATTCCCGGCCACCCCGGATTTCAACACCTGAGTGCTGCGATCCTTGATGAAGTTGCCCAGCAGGCTTGCACGACTCTCCTATTCCTGAGCTCAGCATTCGCTGCCTATTGCTGTTCAGCGGTCTGAGTGGTTCTACGCTCCCTACGTACAGCTGCGTGCTGTTCATCACTTATTCTAGCCATTACGGCTAGCACCTCCTAAAGCACCGATCTAGGCACTTCACCCCGCAACTGCAGTGGCAAACGTAGTTTCCGCGCCAGCACTAATGTTTCTTATCTGCAGCGACTGCCTAAAATATAAGGTAGATGACATTACCCAAGTAGCACATAAATGTTTTCGAGGACGTTCAACATGTTATCAAAGAGGTCTTTAGACATCCAGTGTACCGGAATGAGTACCTTTTTGTTGCTCAGTTAAGGTGCCTTTTAATCAAAAAACCTTCTGCATTTGGAAGACATTCGTCGGACGTATATGATATTTTACTTAAGCATATATTTGTTAACCATCTGACATCGGCTGAAAGAAAAAAGAGTCGCACAACCGAAGATAGATGGCGCCAAAGTAGTCGCTATAATGGGTCAATAACTGATAGAGATGAAATTAGTCCCCAATACTTTCCATTATGTAGCCGATCCTACTCCACATAAACCAGAGCGGAAGATACTTAAGTTCTTTAGCAAATCCGTCATTGGAAATAACCCAATTCAAGGAGTCTCCAGAGAACTCAGGCTCAAACGGTAGAGGGAAAAATTCTCAGCATCATACCTCTCATAAAAAAGGGGTTTCGGTGGAGGGAATGTCTGACTCCTGAATAAATAAGATATTTGCAGATAGGATGAGAGTGCATCGACACGGAGCAGCATCGAACGTAATTATCTCGACGAAATTGCTACTCGGAATAAAACCGACAGAAGGACACCAACACGGAATTACTTTGGCGGGGGCATACCCGGATCTACATCGAAAAATAATATTCAAGACAGGAACTACGCCGACATAGAATAGCACTGACAAACTAGCATAGGTGATGTGACGTGACGCTATCGCCACCGTGGTGGTGGTGATAGCGTCACGTCGATGTCGGGCATATTGTGGGCAAAATATGTGTGGGCTAGGTGACTAGCGATGCTTCATTCTATCAGATGCGGAATGCGGGAAAAGATTTGGCAAATGCACAGTCGACTGCACAAAATTCAAAATCTAGGTTTTTAGGAAAATCTCCTATTAGAATGCGTTCCTGTCCACCATCGGAGAGGTTCTGCTTCATTTCCTCATGTACGTGACCTCCACTTTATCTGCGTAATGGTGTTTCTAAAAGCCATCAATTTCCTCACATAGCATCTGCCTGTAGTCGTCAACTTTCATCACCAACGTGTTCAGTGTGGTTCTGTCAACCGTTTGACACTGCTTGAAATGAATTTCCTCCACAGTTGACGGGTGATCCTGTTCTTCCAGCAGAGCCCGTTTGGGTTCCAGATCGGGACACTCATCGCATGTGCCCAGCATACACTCTTCCGCGCTGATATCACAGACGATCATGCTAATGAGATCCTTGTAATTGAAGTCGATCTTGCAAGCACGAAGCGCAAGCTTCACGTTCTGATGGTAAGTACATACGCAAACAGGATGTGTCCCAGATGAAACTGGTAAGACACACCACTTCGGTCGCAGAGAGGCAAATATGGAGAACCCCCGCTTTGACTTCCGTGTTGCATCCTTCCGTAATCTGTATGCCTCTCGTAGGTTCACCAGCATCAGTCGCTTTTATTTCACCATTCGCCCCTCCTCAGTCACAACGGATACGAAGCCCTCCTTGCCTGGGCAAATACGGCTGATTTCGTCTTCATATATAAGTTTCTGACTTTCTCAGCAGTAACAGGGTTCAAATTGGCTCCTTTCTTTGATAGTGGCTTGCCTAGTATCCCGTGTGACCTAATATTCCGCGGAAGCTCTACAAAATGTAATGTCCCTAAGAAGTCGAATGCCTGCTTCTGGGACCGATGCTCGGGTACTAGAGTCAAGATCTGAATCTTTTCCTCCTTTTGGTTTGACTTATTGAAGCGCTGTCGCAAGGCTTCAAATAGTATTTCGTGATGCCTTGCGGAGAACATCGGATCTGGTTCGGCTACAGACGGCCCTAGCTGCCGAGCCTCCAATTGAAGGCATTGCGCCACCTCATTAGACACTGCGTGAAGAACTTTCCTCACGTTGGCCCCGGCATACGTCTGCCTTCTTTCTTATGCAACCTTCCGCTTAAGAGGGGTTTCTCCAATAGCTGTTAGGGACATGTCTAGATTCTCACGCGCTGGTTCTGGTTGATAGTAATCTTCCAAAGTGATGACAGAAGATTCAAAAGTAAACGACCTGGATGGAGAGACAGGTCGAACTAATGCGACCTTCCTTGTCCTCCCATGTCCGCACGTGGAAGTACTAGTATTTCCCAGCCATTCTGCTGATTTTCCTTGACAACCGCATACAAGGATGTATTGCAGTTATTGCTAAGTTTCCGTCCAGGAATCAGAGAATCCTGCAGGAAATTTCCGTTCTAGTCGAAATACTGTTGAAGATTCGACTTTCATTATTACTAACCTCTCCATCATTTATTCCTGCGACTATGGTGCTGCCTGATCTCGGAAGGCCTACATGTACAGTATTATTAACCCCCGCGATTGTTCAGTATATCATTCTCACTATCACAAAAGGTCACAACTCATTCGCATGCCTGTCTCTTCTTAATAAGGGAGCGCAAGGACCGAACGAGTTAGTCTTACTTTTTTATTGCGTCTATCCTTAGCCACAGGATGTGAGCCGTCGGCACCCAAGAAATGTAGATGATTTTTGTGAAGCAGGGCGTGCATCGTTTCACAGCAGTTCTTCACCGAACGTGGCAAAGGGGATGTCGTGCTCTTCGTTCCCCTAGTGTTCCATAAGAAAATACACACGAAATCAATTTTCTCCTAAGGAATTCAAACTCTGTTTCCAGAAGCGTTATCCTGCTTTCATGATGGGGATAAGGGGAAAATGGGAATCCTCTACCATTCGGGTCAGAAACGAACAAGTGGAGCAGCTTCGTCAAGGTGTCAATATGGAAAGTGCAATATCATAAAAATGATTTACATATTACGATGACATCCTCGGAAATGCCATTTACAATTCTCGTACGGAAAGGGACGAGGAATGCTCGAAACAGACGGAAGATGCCCCTAGTGATTTATCGTGGAAGTAAGTTTTTTAAATTTTTAATGCAGACTGTAATACGTACCCCTTGGCCAAGTTTGCGCTTTCCATGACTCTCCGTTTCCGTCAGGAGGGAAAAGGAAGAAGCGTGCAAAATTTCGCTCTTCTAGATCAGGGTTGCCCAAAGTTTTGGGTCATGAGGGCCGCATAGCCGTTCGGATACGGGTTCGCGAGCCGCAAAATAGAAAACTTGCCTTCCTGCATTATAACAATATATATTATAATGCAGGAATATAATAATATTCGCTTACCTAATTTTTACTGTGGGACGTATGTAACTAGGATTTTCCAGCAATCATCCCGATACCATGGCTCGTAGTTGCTAGTTGAGATTCGCAGCACTGAGTGAAGTTGTTCATCCGTGAGTCTTGTCCCCCATTTTGATTTGTTGATGTTCATGATTGAGAAAGTCTTTTCGCAATTACATTGCCTTCTCTTAATTTTTTCCGAAGCAGTTTCAGTTTTATTTCAGAGGCTTTCACAGAGTCAAACGGTGTTGACACGAATTTCCCTTATCCCTAGAGCTCAAATTCAATTCATTAAAATGACCCATGATGTCAACTAAGACTGCTAAGTTACATATTCACTCGATGTCCACTATTTCCGTGAAGTCACGTCCTTTCTGTGACAGGAATTCCTTGATTTCTTTGCGAAGAGTAAAGAAGCGTTTCAAGGTTGCACCTCTTCTGAGCCATCGAACTGCCGCAAAAAAACTACAATCACCATGTTCGGCTTCGCATTCTTCAAGGAAGGTCTTGAACTGGCGAAGGTTCAATCCATTGGGCTTAATGAAGTTCACATATTTGACCACAATGTCCATGACGAAATCTAACCCGAGGACACGAGCTATAAGAGCTTTTTGGTGGATAATGCAGGGATAATGGATGATCTCAGATTCACTCATTTCATTCACCTTTACTTTCAAGAGGGCAACAACACCTGAGTTTGCTCCTGTCACGGTTGGTGCACCGTCAGTTGTAACGCCAACTAGAGATGACCATTGCTGGCCGTTTTCATCCATTGCACCGCAAACTGCGTTAAACTAGTCACCGCTTCTCGTGCAGTCCTTCAGGCTCACGAGTGCAAGTAATTCTTCAATGTTCTTGAAGTCTTCTGTGACGCCACCAAGGAAGATAAGGAGCTGCGCTCTGTCACCGATGTCAGTGCTCTTGTCCAAAGCCAATGAATATGCCACAGATGTGTCTGCATTGTCACGTAATTGATTGTGAAGGTGGCTGCCTATCTCCTCCACTCGACCCGATATTGTCATTCGAGGCAAGCTCACATCATGATTTGTCACTTTTTATGGACAAACAATCTCTGCCACCTTCGACATGTAATCTTTGATGCATTCAACATCACGGAATGGCTTCCCCCGCCTTGCGATTTCGTGGGCCACAACATAACTAGCATGGACAGCAGCTTCTTCAGTTTGTGTCACTTTCTTGAAGATCGATTGCTGAGCCCTTGCGTAAATTCTCAGCTTTTGGCTTCCTTAGATCACCCACAAATTGATCAAAAGTTTTGTGATTCGTCTCATACTGACGCTTCATGTTGCACTCTTTCATCACTGCTATTTTTTGCTTGCAAATTACAATGGTTATCCATAATAAAAGTGTCAGGCAAGAGGATTCCATAAACGAAAATTTTGGCCGGGAATAACCCGTATTCACCCGCGAATGAATTTAATCCTAGTCAGACTGTATTTCGTTTATTCCGCTGCACGTAAAATCATACATTCCCTAACATCATGAACATGTTATAAAAATTTCTGCAAAACTCCTCCCGGGCCGCACAGAAGCCCTTCGTGGGCCGCCCTTTGGGCACGCCTGTTCTAGATCAATGGTTCTCGATCCATCTGTTTGACGATTATCCCACCTTTAAAATAGAGGTATTTGAGATTATATTCAAAGTGACGTCATATGGCCTTTAGCTCGACGATCAGTAGGTAAAAATTCACCCTGCCTCGCTTAGTGCTTAATGAATTTAATTTCTGTCTAGGGTAGGCACAACATTCACTTTATGTAAATCTCTGAAAACGTAAAGGATGGTACCAGACAAACAGCCTTACAAAACGCTCAGCCCCTATCCACCTGGTCAACCAATTTGGATTTAGAACCAGGTGGGCGTCCTCCATCCTCCGCGGTGGAAATTCACTCATCAATTCGCCCAAATGTACAGTATTTCGAGTCAAGAGGAGTTTCCTTCCAAGGTGGATTTTCTCTCGGGTGGACATCGCTCCAACAGGTGGAGAAAGTACCTAGGGGTCATCCACCTGGTTCCAAATTCAAATGGGACGTGGACGTTTTGTAAGGTTAAGCTCATTACTTTTCCGTATTTAGACTCAATAATTTGGCGCCAAAGAGCGCCACTTCTTCTTTCAATTAAAAACCTTTCAGCAACACTCTCTCATTTTCTTCTAGCTTATTTTGGATCTAGTGGGATTTCCGAAAAAGATATCTCTACGATGAAGGTTTGAGCAGGACCGTGCACCTGATGAAGATCTTACAATTCTTTCAGACCCCTAAGGCTCCTTTCCTTTCATTCTTCTCTTTTTAAATTCCATTGTCTTATATTTCGCGAGACCGATTGACCTATTTTACTCCCGGTCCAAGGTAAAAAGTCAAACGAATTTTTGTTCATTTGACGAAGTGAACGTTGAAAGGCAAACATAGGGTGAAGGAGACACATAGCGACCACGAGGGTTATTGTAGAGGCGTTGGCGGGTCTCGGCAGGGCATGCTGGAGTATTCAGTAGGGCTGCTGCAATAATCCCTTGGTACCTCCAATACTCCGCCAATGCAAACCGCAGGCCCGCTTTAAACTCAACGAACCACATCGCACGTGAATAGCCAGCACTTTTCTAAGACCTATTCCCTGTATGGAATAGGATCGTTTACCCCCGCATCGGAATGACGCCGTCAGCTGCCTAGTAACCACCAAGTATCCCGTTTCTCGAGTGCATTTTTTACTCATGGGCCTACATGAAAAGTGGTGCCACACACTAAGCCGAGGCCGCGTGTTCGGGTGCCCGTCTCACGCTGTCGAGCTCGTAAAATCTCTCCGGCCTTCGCGACTTTGCATCCATTCTAAGAATGGATGCTAAGGAGCTAATGGATGGATTCTAAGAATGACACTCTCTCTCCCATTCTCAAGACTTGAGAATGGGAGTGAGAGTCATTATACGCCTTGCGCACGCCCCCCCTCTCCTAATCGGTGTTTGCACAAAACGTACAACACTTGGTATCCCGTTTTCCTCCACGCGAAGTAGAATAACACCAGTGGGTGAAAGGGGCGGGATTCCAACTGGATGGCATAGAACAGTAAGGCTTAATCCTTGGAGCGCAAGGATTCGGCCTGTCGTGTCGTTACCAACCCGTTTCCATATCTCTATTTTTCACTCGTTGGCTAACATGAAAAGTGATGGGGATGGATTTTACGGACGAAGTGAACAGGGTCGAGATCGTTAGAAAAAAGTGTATATCAATGTGAGAACGGTTTTCCGATAAATTAGGGGTCGGGATCCCGATAAATATAAGGGCGAAGATCTAACCCCAGCGAGGAAGTTATTCTTCCTTCAGTGGCATGAAAGGAGACTCCAACGATTTTATACGTAGAACGTGTAAAGAAAGAACGGCTGCTACCAATAGCGTTGAGGTCAATGGGTTTTCACCAAATGAAATTAAGAATTCTTGCAGAAGAGTTCGTGGAAGTCCATGGGTCGCCAAGTTCATTTATGACACAATTTTAGGTTCTGGGTCGCGTGACTTTTGGGACACCATGTATTAGATGCAAGACCACGATCGCTTTCTTGCTTTTTTTTTCTCTCTCTTTGGGCCTAGGTGAATTTTCCCTATCTAGGGATTGATTTGTGTTCCGTGATTATCTTGTGGTCGGTTGGTCGCAAACAAATCACGGTTCACACAGCACCACGAACAACCTCCACAGCCGATCCAACCGAGTTAAAAGCTCGATCAGTGGTTCGGATAGATCCAGTCAAACCGATCCGCTTCGCTTCAAAAGCCCAGGCATTCAAGAATTCTGTTCCCGAATGGAATCATCATCTTCCTTTCTTCATTCTTGGTTCATCCTCATCAAAACGGGAGGTCTCCACTCGTTCTGTCTAGAAAGGATCGCCCAAATTCGGTGCATGGATGACCAACGGGGTCTTTGATGTTGCTATTAACCAGTTGTATTCGCTTCCCTTAAAATTTGAATTCGAAGAATGAAGAAACCCAAGCGATGACAATGAGATCTACATTCTGTGGGAAATTTATATTTAATAAAGTACCATGGGCGGTCAAGAAAACGATTGTTTCTCGGGTCGACGTTGACTTGCGGAAGCGATTTTATTTTCCACTGTTATTTTTATCTTTAGCGATGCCCACCTTTCATTTCTCTTCAGGTGAATTAATAGAAAGAAAGATTGGCAAAGAACGGCTTTTTCCAGTTTCTTGTCAACTCATGATTCAGCGCAAGTGAAACTTCAGACTTTAAAGCAAAAGACAGCAACAGAGTTCAGCGTTCTGGGATGGATTGCGTAATTGTTCTAATACGTATTCACGAATACTCGCCTGAGATAATAAGACATCCATGAAAGTGGCACAGTGTCAAAGAGAAGCAGCACACGTTTGACCACCATATCCCGCTTTTTGACCAGCATTTCCCGTCATTTGGCGATTGCTCATCTCAGCTGTCTTGCCACATCGGCAATATTCTGTCGCATGTATTTTCTTGAAGAAGGTTTCTTGCTAAACATCTTAAACTATTGCAGAGCCTTGGTGTTGCTTGCATTGACTCTTGTTTGGTGTATGGGTCACACTGATGAGGCATAGTTTGATTCTCAATATCGAAGCGGCTTAGAAATCACCTGGGTCGAAGTGAAAGAGGGATGAAACGCTTATCTCTTTACTTGCGGCTAAAAGTACTTTACAGGATAGAAAAATTTCACATTGCCCATTGTTTTATTTTTTTAAAGCCTTTGTCATATACCTAGATACAATCAAAGGGGACATAGGGTTAAATGTACAGCAAACATTCAAATAACAAAGGTTTTTTTTACATGAAATTCGACTAATTCCATCATAGCCATGGAGTGTACTGTTCACGTGAGAGCATGGGAACCCCAGTTTCAGAGGCTCTAGGCATTGGAGAAGTGATAGAATGTCGAGGAAGAGGACAGTGGAGATGGATTAACTCTGGCCGGAGGTACCAGGATAAATCTAGAATGACTCTCCACGAGATTGTAGTTCCTTGTCCAATTCTTCGAGTCCATCATTCGAGGAAAGTGCGACGGAGGAATCGATGACTTCAACGGAGAAAGGACTATGATCGTTACTCACTGTCGAAAAGAACGCAAGCAAACGCCTCCCATACTTCATTGCCAAGAGAACTGAAAAACAATTCCTTAGAACTAATTTCCTCCATTTCCTTCTCCTCACAATTCGAGACGCCTTACTGACGGCTATCAGAAATCTAAACTTTCAATACTTGATGCTCCACCTCAATCAGGCAAAGAACGTCACAAACCAAGGTTTTGATTTATACTCAATTCTTAGGCATCCAGCTTTCATGGAAAATTGCGATAGTGCTAAATTCGTATACTCCACATCCTGACTAAAAATTCCAAGCTACAACCCTTTCCAAGCGAAGCGACGCCCACCTTCGGGCTTGAGGCTCCGACAGTATCTGCCAGATAGAGAGCGACAATTTGAAACGCTTTTAATGATCAGTTGTTTATGCCAGTTAATATCCTTTGCGGTGCCTCCACAAATGCTTACTTCCTTGTGGCTTTTTTCATATCTTATACGAAAAAACCTATGATCATTTTATTTTGGGGGGAGGGGGTGGGTAACATTTCAAATTTGAAGAAAAAAGATATATTAAAGCAAAAATGCAATCGAGAGTGATGTGGATCTTTTTACATTTGTTGATATGACTTCGAATTGCACGATTCAAATCAATATTGAAAATCAATTTTAATAAGTAAAATTCTGACATTCCTTTTGACATGCATGTAAATTATTTTGCGTTGAAAACGCTTTTTCTCCTCATTCCTATTATGGATCCCAGTATTCTGAAAAACACCACCTTTTTCAAGACACAATGTGATTAGGAGGCCTAAATGGGGAGTGATGAGATGAGTAAGGTATGATGTGATCCTACTCAGACGACAGGCATAGGGAGAAATTAATCCAGGGCTGTTTCCAGGCAACATGTAAGATTCAAGCTATACTTGTATATATTGATTGGGAGGAAAGATCATGAATCAACATTCTCAGAGTTTTCTACAAAACAGTCTTATGAAAAAGAGTAATAAATGTTACTAGGCCACAGAGGTCGGCTATGATGTCAATGTAGTTCATCTAAAGGTCCCCTCCCCCTCTCAACAGCCTTGGCACCCACTTTAGGCTAACATGCCTCCCTTCCCTTAATAGTGTGACGGATGAGGATGGCATCGAGGAATGGTGACGGGTGGGAACGGGTGAATGTCCCGGGTTCGGTAGCGTAATGCTAGCTCACCTGACCGGCGATCCCGGGTTCAATTCCCGGCCGTTGCTTGGCTTTCTTTCGGCCTCTTAAGCCTTCCGTCTTCCGTCTCCTGCCCCTCTGCGTAACAATATGCCATTCCTTACCGCCTGAGTGCTGTCACCCTCCATGAGTCCTGTATCGAAGTTGACGCCTGTTTCGATTAGTTACAATTCTTGCTCCTTGTCTCGTCCAGTATTTGCCATGACTTCGAAAGGTCCCTATCCCTCGGACATTGATTCGACATCAAATATTGGATTTGTGGTACATTAAATTTTATAACCCATTGAATTCCATGTACCCAATCCATGTACTAAGGAACTTCCGTATGTTCTGTCTTTCTGAAGGAATATACATACCTATTCCAAGATTTCAGCGTATGCAGTACCCCTTGGTTTTATTTGAAAGCATCACAATTTGCATTTCTTCCTGTTATTTATTTGAATTCAGCATTCTCCGTGAACTACCCATTGCACCCACCTATTATGTAGGCAGTGCCTAAAGTCAACAATTTCTAGAGGATTCTTTCTAAAGAGAAAGTTCCCTATGCCACCATGAAATAGGTTCTGCATTAAGTGATGGTTCTTTGTGGAACCATGTCATTTACATAGGGTTTAAACTGACACCTTCTGTAATGGCCCTTGCAAAAGGAAAGTTCCAGAGGCAACGTTTATTTTGCTTTTTTTTTACAAAGGGTCGCATGAGCTTTACATTTTTTTTAAAAGATGGAATACCAAGTGTGCTCAACAGTATCCCTTTATAAAATAAACATAAGAAGGAAAGTGAAATTTTGTGCATGACTATATTACTTGAATGGAGCGACACGCCCACTCATGAAATACATTTATTTGGTGAGTGTCACAGGAAATAAATACATTTTCTAATTAAAAGCAGTATTTTCTAATTAAAAGCGGTTGCGTCTTTGGGGCAGAAAGCAGCTAGTAGAACGGATTTTTGGATCGGTTGTTAATGCCCGAGGCTTTGAAATTCCATAACAAAATTATGCGACTCAAGATGCATGGTGCTGCCTGCCTATATAATATTTTACTTTCATGTGTCCCTTTTTCTTACATATTAAATAATGCAAAATGAAGCGTTACTTTTCGAGGGTGGGACGGGGGCGAGCATTTCATAATTTGAAGGAAAGAGATACATTGAAACAACAATACAATAGAAATGAATCTTCTTCCGTTCACATTCGATTATTTTGTCTGGGATTGCTGGATCTGTCTTCTGATTCAGTATCGAAATCAAACATTGATTCGTGAATTTTAATGAATTTCAACTTGCATAAATATGAATTATTTGTACAAAACGAAAAAGTTCATGACTTGTCTTTCAAATAATGGATTCTAGTAGTTCACAAATTCCACCACTTCCTTTTCCATGCAGTTTTGCATTCATAAAACGGAAAACCTGGAGGAATAAAATGAGAAACATGGTGTTGCTGTTCTGCTCCGAAGCCAGGCTTGGGGCGAATAAATCCAGGGCCGTCTCCAGGCAGCACACAATATGCAAGCTATATTGATTGCAATGCAACTCATTAATCAACATCCTCTGAGTTTCATCCAGAACAGCCTATACAAAAAAGAGATCAATGTTACTAGGCCACCAAGGTGGGCGTTGACGTCAATGCACTTCATCTGAAGGTTCTACCGTCGACCGCCTCACTCTCACCCTTGTCCCGGAAGAATAACATTTAAGTATGGAACCTCGTCGATCCCTGGAGGACATACTCAGGATTTTCCTTGTGTTCTTACTCTCATCACGAGGCGTAGCCTCCGTCGAATTGATCCCATATCTCGGCGTGCATCCTGGGCAGAGATACGAGAATGTGTCCTCAGAATCTCAGGAACTGTCCCTCGGGATGTGCACCATTAATTGCGTGATGCAGAAACCGATTCCATGCTACGCCTTCAACTATCGGGAGACCGATCGTTCATGCCAATTGATTCTCAACAGGATGAGCAGACTCGTGGATGCGAATGGATATTGGTCCTACGTTCAGTGTGAGTCGAAATTTTCTTACTTTTATTTCAATAGATTTGTAAACGTAATCGAGACCACGAAATCCTAAATACAGGGTTGTGTCTAAGAGAGTATCCGACGATCGAAAATGCGAAGGTGTCCTTCGAGGGGTGGAACGGAAAGTACCCTGCTCCAGCACGGGGGATAGTCAAGTTCCGTTGCGAACATCCAAAAGGATTCTCGGATGGAGCTCTTCTTCACACGGCTGAATGTGCCCCTTTGAATCCGGATTCTTGGTGCATCTCTTTCCGGAAGGAAGCAGTACAATGTGAGAGCATATCATCATAAAATTCATAACCACTTCTTTGAGATCCGAATTCATCTTTTGAATTGTATTCTCCAGGCCACTTCGAGGGAAATTAGGAGAACATAGTGTAAACAGGATTCTTTCGCACGTATGTCATCTGATGAGATCCAATGCTTAAAGCCCAGATATTGATAAGTGTGTTTAAAGTATTGGATCTGTTGTAATCAATGCAGACGGTACACCTAATGCTGTTCGGAGGTAGGCAAGTTTTGTGTCGGAATAAAAATGAGAAAAAAGACGTTGTTGTTTCCTAGATGCGGAGTCGAAAGGGAAAACATAACTTCAAAAACAAGGTTTGTATTCCTACGGTTCAAGACGAATGTCGAATGATTTAATATTAGCGAGACGTCAATGTGTTTCCGGTCGCTACTCTTTCTAACATCGCCCTATGCGAATCTTTTTTTTCCTGATGAAGCTAGCCGAAAAGTAACGCCAGCATTGTTTAGAGTGATAACTTGAAATTTTAATAGCGACCATGCAGTTTTTACCTATAGATTTTCTTCTAGTATGGGATTGAATTTCAATATATATTCATGGTAGTAGACATTAAGGTGCAAAAGTCATAAGCTAAATTTCTAGAAACAAGTCTCTGGAAATTTCTAGAGATTTTGCGAGAAAGGGAGGAAAGGTCTACAGAGGGTGTAACAGGAAAGAAAACACTTTAAAAATACCATTTTTTCATGATAAATATGACTTTGATGGTGAAAATGTAGTATATTTGATAGGGAATTGTTATGTAATCATTAATATCCAATATATGCCGCATATTTCTCCATGACCTTCTTCAGCCGCTTGGTCATATAGGAAGCCAGCCTTTTCAGTAAAGCGGGGTCCAAGTTCTTCAATTCTTCTTTCATCACATTTATTACTCACATCACAGTATTGATTTGGCGCCTCCTCACACTCTCTTGCATGATTGCCCAGAGGTTCTCCATTGGATTGAGATTTACCCAAGCCATTCAACTGGAGAAATCAAGTCCCCATCGTTGTCTCTAAACCACTTTTGCGTCTTTTTTTACGTGTATTTGGGGTCCGAGTCCTGGACAAAGGAACATTTTTCGCCGGGAAACATGGTCAAAGAAGGCGCATAAGTGGTCACACAGTTTGGCAATGAAAAAGAAAAGAGAATTTGGAGATGATCCACGGCTAAAACATGATTTCTTAATTTTTATCTACAAATCGTATCTGGAGGAGACATGTCTTGGGGATGACAGGTTCAAAAAGGAAACATTTCAAATATATGTGATGACTTCATCCTTCAACCTTTCCAACCGCATGAACTCGTTCATTGTCGCTCTCACATTGGATTTCATTATTGGCAGGTGAGAAGGTGCATATATATCCTGAATGTCGTCTGACGGAAAGTGGCAAGGAATACGTTGGAAAAGTGAGCGTGACGGAATCAGGACGGAAATGTCTCAAATGGAGAGACTATCCCTATGGAACAGAGGATGAATACCCGGGCGGCCCACATCTAAACTTTTCGAGCTCTGACCCCTCTGGAACACCAATCATCAACTTAGAATTCGAGGGTTGGTTCCTTAATCGGGACTCCTGGTCTCACCACAACTACTGTCGGAATCCATTCTGGGGCGATAGACCATGGTGCTTCGTTTCCACCCCTAACATCACATGGGAATACTGTAACATCCCAATGTGTACTGACACAGGTATGATATAAATGGCCACTGTAGGGCCCATTGCCTTTCTTCAACCCCTTCCGGCGACAAATTCAACCGTCTCGTATTCCTCCCTGAGAGCATCAACAGGAACGAAATTTATGATAATTCTTCCTCTCTCAACACAGAATCGATCCAGCAAATTTGATGCTTCATCTCCCCGGTGTAGTGGAATGACTCTCCCTTTTGGGAGATGTGAATTTCGTTCCAGTAATTTTTCCCCCCTCCCCGGGGTTGCCTCTCGTGGGAAATTTTTGGAGGGAAGAGACTTACCAAAAGAAAGACATCGATTTGTCGGTGACAAGTCCCTTTTTGTTGCTTCCAGGGCATCATTTCGTCATAAAAATTTAAATTTGATGCCTTTAATTTAGGCTTAGCGCGATGGCTCCAGTCCCTTCCTCCAATGTTGCCGGAAATCGTGCCTTAGTTATCCTAGATGCATGTATCATTCTTAGTATCATTGCCTGGATCTTTTCTTTTTAATGGAGGAGACATTACCGTGTTGAATTCATGGGATGAGGTGAGATCGAAGTGGTGGTTTGCAGTGGCCGTTCGATTTGGTGTAATCCGGAGATATCTCAGGCGGACATTCCTTAATGTACATGATGGAGCTAGCTCGTTCTTCAAGCATTCTAATGGCACTTTCTTCTTAAAACGAGTCGAGACGATTCCAGAAACTCTGGATAGGTCTAATGTTCACCGACCGCACTGAAATAGTTCCTGAACCTTAAAGAAGACTTACAATCGGTCTAATGTTTCACGTTCTCTCTTAAATGGACCATGAAATACTGAGTAGGCATGTGATTTGCCTAACGTTACACGTACTCGACGAGGTATCTCGTAGACCAGAGATTAATCCTCATATGGTTAATTTGTCCGTAGCACTAGGATTGACTTTCTTTTGAACGGAAAAATGTAAACCTAGGCTTGACCAGAAGACATTCCGTTGGTTGGGCCTAGGCCTAAAGTTACTGAATTCCGTAGAGAAAGGGGGGATTTTATGGTTGAGGTTGAGGTTTGGGTTGGGGGTTGAGGTTGAAGAAAGGTAAAACCTTTGAAAATAGGTATTCACATTCTTACACTGATATGTTTTCACGTATTTCACGGATGAACAATTGACAAATTGAAGTGTTTTCGCATGAGGAAATGAAGGAATAAGGGAAGGGTAAAATGGTCCCTTGGAGAAATGCAACATCTCATAAATTATTACAATTAGAAAGTTGGAAAATATTCTATTTTAAATCTTAAATTGCTAAATGGTTACAAAATATTGCTAATTGCAGATAGGTAACAGGAAAATTTGATAAGCAAAAGTGAAGGAAACTTTTGTTTAGTCAGCCTCATCTCTTAAGCCCATGAAAGTATAATCAGATGAACCTAATGCTTAAATGAATCAAATTAAACGAAGCAACTGTAATACAATTAAAGGCGCACTTCGTCCCCTGCAACAAAATTTACGGAAAATAAACACCATAATGAGTATGCTATCATGATTTCGAATGAAAATTAAACAGTTGAACTCCTTTTCAAAGGATATTATATTTAACTGAGCCAAGGCCCTACCGACCAACGTGAGAAAATCCATAACATTTCGATCCTTGACTGTGCCAGAACGAAACCCATGTCATTGAATAGATCTTGGAACGCTCTTTCATGTGACAAAGGGCGCATATTTTTATCAAAACCCACCATCGTAAGAAATTGTCAAATTTCGTTAAAATCACGGAAATTGGGATATTCGACTTTCATTTTCGGCATGCGCGGATGGAAAAATACAAAATATACATGAGCATAAAACTGAGGCAGAGGTGGTCTCTTAGCACTGCGATTTTGCTTTCGTTACATTGACTCCCACAACGGACAATGGGCCGGTGAAATTATAATAAATTAGTACATTTTGAAATAAAATATATAATTCAAGTCTCATAAAACCCTTAGTTCGTGGTAATAATTGGTTTCTGCTAATTCATACATTTCATATCAGCTATGCCATGCATTTATACTGGCATGGTAAGAGAGTTATGAAATTTACCGAAGGGGTCGCTCGGGAACACCGATGCTTTTGATATTCATATCTCCTGTACCAACGTGGATAAAAATTAAATATTTAAGATTTGGGAGTTTCATGTAAGACCGTTTAACTCTGGAAATGTTCAATGTTTTCTGAGCTGGTCGAGCGTCATCCCTCGGTCAGTTGACATGGAATTGCACATATGTCACTCGACTGCACTTCTTGAGTCGAACTATCGTCAGATCTTAAAAGGGGTCTCATCGACTGTGTTTTGACGAGAATCCAGCTACCCTTTCTAGCAAAGAAAAACTGTTTGGATCAACCCGCCCTAATATGCTTATGTTGAATAATATCCTGCTTTTCACTAGATATAACATCTGATGGTCAATTGGGGAAAAGTAAACCTTGCTTCCAAGAACGTAAAGATTAAGAAGAAAATACTGTTTAGTCGCCAAGCTAAATGCATCATGAAAAAAACGAGATAAACAGATTATTCCATTCCGGAACCCTCTACGTAAGCTGATTGCCTCAATACAATCCATTCAAATTAGCCACAAGATAGACAAAGCATTTCATCTATTTCGTCCTTTTTTAAGACCCAATTCCCTTATTTTCCCCACCCCTCCCTCACACCCAGCCCTTTCCCATGTCCTGTGGGAAATATGCTTTCTTGGAAGTTACGCATCGACGAAATGTTGTTGCCCGAGGAGGCCGTACTCATGATTCCAAGAACCCTCGCGCATTTTCGTCACATATATAGTGACCTTTGGTACATTTTGAGAAGTGACTTTATTTTCCTATTCATTGATTTAAGTCTGAACTGCATTATTTTGAATAAAAACAATAATAATTTATTTTAAAAAAACGATGAGGTAAGAACGGCAAACAAAGTAACGCAAACGAACCTCATATTAAGATATTAGCTATATAGTTTTCGGAACGACCAGGGAAAGAAAAGAAAATAGTACTAACCTTGTAGAGCACGAAGGACACATTGACCTTGAATAAGTTACAACCATTATGATTTGTGGTTTAAATATTTATGAAGGTCAGAAATTTCAGTAAGAATCTAAATGTATTCATATTCGGGAGACAATGGAACACTTGACATTAATTTTTTTCTCAAGACTTCAATATTTAAAATGAGCTATTAACTAGCTTTCTAGCTAGGACAAAATGGACAAAGTTAGCTTATATTTTCTCACAATATTATACATGTTTTCATAATTTAAGCACAAGAAGTGACTTTCAAACTATGCAAAAGATGAACGAACATTGAAACCTTGGGTCTTGTATAATCAACACCAAAAATGTTAATAGCGGAGTATTCACTCAGTGTCTCAAATTTTCCAACCTAGGTTGGAAAGAGGCGTAAGAATGTTCGAATACAGGGAGCAACCAGGTCACTCTAAAACCTTCTTCAGATATTTAATGCTAACTCAATATGTCTCGATGAGTGTAAATTCCAAATGAAATGCACTTCTTCTTTGTTTGCCACCAGTCCCTCCGGAGTGCAAGGTGACTCAACAGGGCGGTGAATACATGGGAAGAAAGGATGTGACGATCCTAGGATATCCATGCCTTCCCTGGAGAATGGAAGAATACAGATATTTTATTATCAGGGCGTTCCCAGATTTCGATCGCATCGATGCACATCACAACTTCTGCAGAAATCCGTGGATGCAAAAGTTCAACACCCCATATTTCACGGGTGTGAACATGGCTCCTTGGTGCTTCATCGATGTTGGGAATAGAATAAGGCCTGCTTATTGCGACATCCCATTCTGCAATAAGCGAGTTGAAGATGAAGGAGACAGGACGGGCGTGTACCCGGAATGCCGACTATCAGAGAAAGGGAAGGAATACGTTGGGAGCCAGAACGAGACAGAAACTGGAAAGGCTTGTCTATCGTGGGATTTAAATCCATACGGCGTCCCCTGGGATTTTTTCCCGAGAGGGGAAAAGCATTTCACGAAGTACTTTCATCCCCGGAATCGCTTGCCTGGCGATAAAGTCGGCCATAACCACTGCAGAAACCCAGGAGTGTTCAGGGAGCGACCATGGTGCTTCGTTTCCGACATCGACACGAAGTGGGAGTACTGCGACATCCCTCTGCCAAGACCTAAGTTCGACTATTCTCATCCTGCACTACAATAATAGCACCTTGAGTTTCTGTTATTAAGTGTGGGGACGACTGGTGTAAATATTAGGTACTGCCCCAAAAGTACTAGAGAGGCGCACAGAATACATATATCAGGTAACTCCTTATGTTGGCAAGAAGTCGCCATCACACTTCCCGGTCTGGAAATCTTGCATGTTTGCATGTCTCGCCAGATATCTCGTCTGACATCTGTTGATGTAACGTTGTCCGGACAACGTTCTCGTAATAATGCTGTTTTCAACTTCGAGTCAACAGTAAATCAATGTTGAATCATTGATGCCATACAGAAGTGTCATTTTAATTACCATATAAGTAATGCTGACGTGATGAAGTGGTTTCACGTGAGTCTGTCCTTTCCTTAGATGACCTATAGTACTTGGATTCGTAATAAAGGCATTCGCCAAACTCGGTCACGTTACGCAGAAATATTAATGACTAAAAAAACACATTTAAATGGGAAACACTGTACATGATGGCCACCAAAGCAGCATGTTTACGGAAATAAGATATCAATTATTTTCAAACAAAGTAATTTTTTTGCGATTAACATCACGTTTACTTAAAATTTACGTTCCCATATTTACGTCACCAAATTGTACGTGTATCTTGCATAAACTAGACGTCACTCCATTTGACGTGGAGTACATGATATCAAGTTTATGCAAAATTAACACCACACCATCAATATGAAACTTTAGCTGATCATCCAGCAGTTGCAGTACCAAGATTCCTCACTAGATGGAACCCTTGTTCCCTGCATCCTACAAATACTATTAAGTACTGGATTTCCTGATAGAGCATCAGATTTTCTTACCATCCTTCCACTTTTTTTTTCATTATACAATCCATGAATATATATATGGAAAACATGAAATTATTAAATATTTTTCATAATATATGACTCAAGGAATTATTAAATGCTAAAGTTGAGCTTTTTATTACAGCAGTGCACGGGATTAGGGAAGAGTAGAATCCCAGATCCACAAATACTAAATATTCTTTATCCTAAACGGAAGAGAGATCCTTTGAACATCTACTTCTCCTTCCAATGTTTCGGTACGGGAGGGTGGAAGCGGTAGGGCGTTTTGGTTCTCTTGTTTGCTGGTGAGGATGAGTGTACTCGTCCAACCACCCTTGAGTTCTGAAATATGGAAATGAATGGGAGTTACAGTATATCAATTCTTTTCAAAGGTGCTGATTGGCTCGTTAAAGACACATGAATGCTAGGAGGAAAGTAACATAAATCCTACGTAAAATAGACGTAAACATCCTGTTGGGAATGCAAACGGGAAATTAACGTCAATTTTACGTAAAATTGACATTAATTTTATTTCACCGTTTATGCAAACATGTTGACATTATCTTGACAATGGTTTGCGTAAAAATAACATAAAATGAACAAAAAATTGCATTCATTATATGCAAAATGAACATAAACATGCTGTTTGGGCATGCGCCATGCACACTGTCCCAGGACAACACTTTGGCATTATTAATAAGGAGATCAGGAATGATTCCAGTAGGCATTTCCTATTTCTGTATCGAATATCATTACTTGAATGGAGCCTCATCTACAATATGACTGAATTCTCTAGAGTATATTTGATTGAATTTGTATGAGTGATGGAATGAAATGAGTCCGTTCGATCCATGATCATAAAGGATCACAAGCTCGAATCCGGCATTCGAAAGAAAGCGTCCTCCAAGTGATATCCACCTAACCAAAGAATGCAATTATTACATTAACCAGGCAATATATTTTGTGACAAAAGGCGCATTACAATAGCGAAAATCCAGTGGACCCCATCGCTTGTCATTATTTTCTTAAAAGAAAGTGAAAAGAGTAGGAATTCTTTTTTATAACTAAATATTTAAACTCTAATAATTATTAATGAAGGACATCAAACTTGCAGGAAATTTCGATATAATTGTCTTGGAAATGGAAGTCCATTACAGTATCGGGATTAGGGATTAAAACAATACCGCAAGGCACTAAATGTGGTTTCAGCATTCGGCCTTAAGTCTAAAAATCTTCATGAGAATATTTCTAGCTATTGTTGCCACTCTATTTCTTAAACGCCAAACGTTTGCTGACCTATCTCATACACGTCGGTGCCTATATCGTAAAATAGGTTTGACTCCGCAAGATTTTGAATCTTTGTTCCTAGTTATGCGAGCCGAAAATGGCATTCTGCTTCTTTGATGCGACGAAATTCGACTTAAATGCCTTTCAGCCACAGTCCCACCTGCATTAAAATGCAAAGTGCAGGAACGGCCACAAAAACTCTTAAGTCTCTTCCTCAACTTTCAAATTTTGGAAGCCGACGACTATTGAGAAAGGCCTTGTTCCATCCATCCTCAGAGAAGACTTAGCAAACAGCTTCATGACATTTGAATATCCTTAAGAGATAAGGATAATATCATCACTACAAAGTTCAGGACACCCAGATCATAAAGTACTCCCTCAGAATAGACAGGTGAACTGGCATTGGGAAGACGGGGTCTCATGAGGATTCAATGTCAATATTCATTCATTGTTCACTGTCGCCAATAACAAATATGAACCTGTGTGAGTATCTACTAGTCATATTTCCACAGATCCTTTTCGTTTCATAGAACCACCAGAATGCAAAATGACATGGCATGGAGCGGAATACGTTGGGAAGCAGAACGTGACGATGAGGGGGTTTCCTTGTCTACCTTGGCTCATGCTCATACAAGAGGAAATGGAATTCATATTCCACGATGAATTGGATGGAGGTCACGCGTTTTGTCGAAACGATGACTTCTACGCAAGTGGTCCGGGATGTTATATAGACATCAATATGTCTTGGCGATATTGGCGATCTTGCGACGTTCCATTTTGTCCCATCGTCGGAAAATGCGACGTTCGAGTTGGAGGGCAATGTGTCAGTGAGTAGCAAACTCTTCTCTAGAAACTTCCGTGTTCATCAAGCTCGTTCTTATAATCCTGTGTTATCCTGGTACATTTTGATACGCGGACTAAACTGCAGATAGACATGTTTCTTGCTTTTTACAGCCCCAGAAGAATGTAAGAAAGACGTGAAGGGGGAATCCTACATAGGCAAAAAAAATGTGACCAGAAAGGGACACCCGTGCCAGCCGTGGAAACGACCAGCCTACCTTTTTCTTGTTCTATATATACGCCTGATACTCCCTTTACTTTTAGCGAGCTACTATTTAGAGGTCTACAACTATAGCCTGCTGAACGTGGGTTGAGTGTTGAAAACAGCCTTCTGGAACAATGACGAGGAAGGTCCTTGGTGTTACAAGAGCGATGAGATTGGTAGGGATTATTGTGATATTCCCATCTGTACCCAAAACGTTCCAGAGAAGTAGGGACATCAATTTTGCCTTGCTTGTATTACTTGAATGCAATTACTACTTGCTCCCAGTTCGTTCTATTTCAAGCAGGTTATCGCTTTGCGCTAATTCTAATATATATCTCTGTAACGCCCCGCCTTTATCGACACACGACAAAGAGTTTCCTTGACGAACGCAAAACAAAAACCCAGTCCAGCCATTCGCACGTAACTATGCCGTGAAGAATGGGAAACTTTTAAAGTTATTCATTCTTTATAGTAATATGAATCGCCTATTGGAGTTCCACGTGTCTTTAATTTTCAGCATTTTGTGTTGAATTGGAAGTCAAACGGCTTCATTTCTTTTATCTGGGAGGGGGGGGGGGGGGTGGAACTGGGAAAATTAAATGACACCTATCCCATTCGTGTAATTTGTTTATTACAACTATGTTCACGAACATCCCGATGCATTATTTCCATTCGACTGTTATGCAACTTTCATTTGTATCATATTCCCAGATGGGGAGTTAGGTGGGCAATGTCTCAGCACTGTCGAAATGTTAGTTGCATGAACATTTTTCTTGTTTCTTCCAGTTAGTCGAATTTCTGCTTAACTGTTGATGCACCGTTGCATGCCAAACAAGTTTCACCATTCGCTTATGATTCCCTATAATTCCCTAATATAAGTCTTGATTACGCGAATGTCATCCCAATTAATTCCGGCTTTGGTGTTTTGAAAAATAGTCATCCCATTGCTTCATTGAATGTGTAATTAAATTCCAAAAAGGGAAATCATGGAACACAAAGGGCAAGAGACAAACTGAAAAAGAAAACCGATCTCTCTAAAATAAGGATTCGGGATATGTTCTTTGAAATAGACCATTCGATCACTGTTTACTCTAAATTTAAGGACCGTCTATTTACATAATTAACTCAAATTGGTATCAAGTCCCGAGATGGGTGAAAATGTTGCTTTCCATACAACCAAAGGGTGGAGGTGAACGTGAAAAATGGAAACGCACTTTTGCTTCGAGGAAAGGTTAACTGAACGAATTAGATGCGAAAGCAAAATTACTTAAATTTCTGGAGCATTGTTATGTTGAATGGAACGCGCTGAAGTGAGTGAGGAAGGGACAGGCAGAGTTAACGAGGCAGTAGGCAGCTGGAATAGACGCTTTCAGTTCACCACGGTGAGAGAGCCTATGTTCATTTCTTTCATTTCACATTGGTCTACGGAGATGCGTAATTACTATTTGTGACCAAAAAATCCACCGTGATCGGGGGTCCCACTAGTGTCACTTCACATATTTGAAGATAAAAATGTTGATATCAAGTAATCTACGTGCGTTATTGAATTTTTAAAAAACGTTTTTGAATCTTGTTAACACTAACAGTGTGCTTACAAATCGCAATAATTCTCTAAACCCAGGACAGATATTCTTTAATACTTCAATCGAAATCGGCCGAAAGCGGTGATGAATGGTTGTGACGTATATTCAGCCTAACACATGAGGACTACAGGGCTATGGGATTCAAGTCCATAGGCTGGACCGCAAAAACGTTGGTATACTTCTAATCTATCTACTTGTAAAAGACTTTCCCTGTATATACTCTCAATAGCTACAGGGTGAGTCTAGAATCCTGTCCAATTTTTGGAAATCACTTGATTCGTGAAGCTTGGTTTGATTTAGACGTGCTTTACACCATGTGAAAGAAGAGATTATTCTCTATCAAGTAAGAAGTCTACGCATTTTTGTATCTTTAAACATATAGCCGGCCGTCACTGAGTGATTGAGTGACTGGGTGAGCGACTCATGCGAATTCTAACTATGTTCTAGAGAAGTTAGAAATCTGAAACTTATACAATTGGCTATTGGGATCAGAAAAAACATTCGACTTTGGAGATACATGCGTGGAGCACCCAATTAAGGGGGGGGGATATTTTCAAATATATGTATCAATACTTGCTCGGCCAAACGGAGAGACATGGATAGCTGAAACATGCCTTCAGCGTGTCCATTGAGACAATGAATTCAAGAAATATATACAATTTCGGATGCATTCCCTGGTGGCTTTTTTGGTTGAAGCTTTCAAACAAATTCTTTTTGACCAAGCGAGTCGGGCAGAAAATGACAGTTGACACTTGGTACATAACTTCAGAACTTCAACAATCAGGAAAAAGTCATGTTTTCGATGCATCCCCAGGGGGCATATTTATTGGGGTGATATTTTCAAATTATTTTTCCTAGTGAGTTGGACATAAATAGAAAGGTGAAACTTGCCTTATACGTGCATTGCGATATGATGAATTCAGAAAAAATCCAACTTTGGTGGGACATACCCTTAGGGCAAAGGAATTGGTTGGGTCAGCTTTTCCAAATATATTTTCCCACGAGCGTAAAGAGATAGCGGATAAGTCTGAAACATGATATGCCTAAAGTTTTCCAAAAAAATTTCAGCCAAATATTAATTTTTTTCAGGTAAAGCGCCAAAGGGCACTTTTTTTTGCAAAAGGCGAATTTTCTCGAATAATTTTTGATTGCATAAAAAAGAGAAATAAAGTAAGTTCAAGCTCGGAATAAAATTATCATTTCGATTTCTGGGTGTAAATAAGACCTTTGAAATTTGTCCCTTCGGGCCCAATTATAAAAAGATTTGAAGTTGGCCTTGCAAAAAATTATTGAAGTAATTATTCGATAAAAGTAAAAGTTCGCCACATCATGGCATATATTCCGACAGGCACATGATTTTCCAACGTTTTTGCCACTTCAAAATTTAACTAATGAATCACTAGCCTGGTCAACGAGCGCCGAAGGTGCGACCATCGTGAGTTAATTTGACAGAAGAAAAAACAGCTCGCTAGTATATTATACGTTTCCTAAGGCGCAATTTGAATGTCTTTTTCTGGGGTCATTTAAAGGCGTTCACATTTTAAAACAAGCCTGCGGCCTTGAGCCACGTTATCTGTCGCGTGTCTCATGGGTTGTGTCTCCGACGTGGTCGATTCCATTGAAATGAGTTAGAGCAATATGACTGTGGAACCTTTGACTTCCAATAATCGTGCATCAATTGTTCGGCTTTGCTCCGAAATCGTCCAAAAAGTAACGGAAACCCCTTGACAATTTAATAAGAAATTGAACCAAAATATCGTCAGCCGCAAGTCGATCGTCAGCATCAGCTGGATAGAAACGATTTGATTAGGAAAGACTGGGTATAAGAATTGATCCAAACTGTGTACAATTTTATGGACTGATTTTGATTTCTAATCGCCCTTGGGGGCTGGGTTTTTTTTTTCTGTATTGCGTATTTTGTATTGGGAGTGGAAAAGTATTTTTTTTCGGGTGACTTAGGGCACTATGTTATATATTTCCATTTACATCACTTTATTTATTGCACGTATGCTCAAGAAAATCCCATTGCATCATTTCCTACCAATTGTTTAGACTTTTTCACTCGACCATGTTCCGAGACGGATCTTTGAGTTTGTAAATTGTCCAGTAGTGTCGCAATGTTCATCTCATACATATTTTCGATTTCAAGTTAGTCATCAATTAATAGTCTCAGTTGTATATATCCCCACCTATTGCATCGCCGCATACCAAACAAGTTTCATTATTCGCTTTGTAATTCAATAACGGTTTCAATTATGGGAATAATGCCATTTTCTTCATATCTTAGATGTTCCTTGTTTCACAACTACATCTAGTAGAAAAATGAGAGTATTGTTGTGCATGACATTTAAATCTCTGTATTATTAGAATGTGGGCGTTCATGAATAAAATCTCTTCTCAACGTGTGTGACTCCAATTCCCGGAGAATTAACTTCAAATTCAATGTTGAGTTCAAGGATGGCTGTTATGTGAGATCCGAAGCAGCACACTCACGGTGAATCCACAATAATTCAATGTTATTGCCCTAACGCAATTAATGTTGAAACCACATTGGCGTGTTAACATTGATTTTATATTGAAATACCTTTTCATCAACAATTGGAGCCAC
Source organism: Darwinula stevensoni (assembly GCA_905338385.1). Classification (NCBI taxonomy): domain Eukaryota; kingdom Metazoa; phylum Arthropoda; class Ostracoda; order Podocopida; family Darwinulidae; genus Darwinula; species Darwinula stevensoni. Next base: position 7,439 of record CAJPEV010003048.1, on the reverse strand, counting down.
GTCGTATCAATAGTATTTAACATATCAAATTTTGAATGAATGTGCAACGGGAACATTGCAACTTTCACTCCATATCGAAAATTCACTTTCTTTAACCTTAAATGAATGTTGAATCCAAGTTGGTTTAATGTTACTATGACACAAGCCTCAATAATCTGTTTAATTCATGTGCATGCGCCGCTTTATGACTGAAGTATTATTTGGATTACGAGCCGACCTTTGGAGTCATCAACGACCTTCGGGTCGGCCTCGGTCAGGGGTGTTAACCTGCCGGCCGACTGGTTGGTTTCTGGCCCTCCAGTTGATCATGTCAAGTCTGCGTTGTCTCTTTTCAACAGTTGCTTTTATAAAAGACCATATATTTTCAATTGTTGCGAATTGAAACTTTTGCTCAAGATTTGCTAATGTTAACCCAACCACCACTGAAGGGTTCCATCCGACCCCCAGCATAATCGAGGTTCACCCCCTGGCCTGGGAAAAGTTTGTAAAACCATCGGGAATTTACGAGTTCATTCAGCGATAAACATCCACGCTCTCCCGTCCTCGAGGACGGATCCAACAGTCGGGAAGGCTCGAAAGAAACTGGAAATTCCAGAGTGAGATGGACATCCCAAGGCGTTAAAGATTTACACGAATTTCGGGTTGGCCTAGTAAAACATTTTTCGTGTTGATGGCTTTTCGTTGACGCGCCTAAGCTCTGGCATACGGGTCGTTTGAGGCAGCTAATGGTCGTGCTTGTCATATTCGTATGATAATGCACAGATATCTGTCCTCCAGCAGGACAGGCACGCCCTGAAGGAAATTAGCTTTTCATTGTATCCAAGTAGAGAAGAAAGGTCGCGTAGCTCATCGCGGAAAGTAGGATTTTCCCGCAGAACTTCGGGCCGGAATTTCCTTGTTAATTCTAGGGCTAGGGTATACCTTTAAAGAAATGTGGTAAAGAATTCGATTGTCTTCCTCTGAGATCTATGTGAGAAATTATTGGGAACTCTTTCAAAGAGTAAGGAGACTTATTGCGGTAGAATCCGGGAATTGACTCCCTACTACAACCACTTTTACTAAATCTCATACCCGTTTTTGGAACCTTCTCAGTCGAATTGGCTCCTCTTAGGCGAATCAGTCAATTCATGAGTGTGAGTTAGCCGGCCGATCATTCGCAGGTAATGAGGTACCTTCCCCAGTTATGACTCGACGATAAAACAACGAAAATTTTTGACTGGGCTAGGGTGAACGAGTAGCATTTTCAGGAACTCACAAGTTCAGTCTGCTCAACGCTATACGCAGCAGCCTTCGGGAATTATACGTCTTGCGCCCCCCCCCCCCCTACCCACGAGGTGTTCAAGCGTATCAATACGGACTTTCCCATGAGACGAGCAAAACATCGCCGTATATGGCCCTTGAAGTCCCCTTTCACCTTGTTGGAGGTTGGATGCCTTCCTCGCCGGGATGAATTCTCCCCATCAATATATATCGGGATCCTGACCACATGTATTTATCGCGACTCTGTCCGTATCTTTCGCGAAGTCCATCTCCACCACGGAGATGGACGAATCCCCTTAACCTAGGAAAGATGCAATAATTCACTTGGTTCTAATCACTCAGAGCAAACCACCGATCCATCCTTATCCCTAACAAGCCAGTACCTGGGTCAAATGACCTGACATGAATATATTAGGAGGAACTGACGATGCATGCGATCTCCATGAATTCGTCCCGGATTGGGCTATCGTAGACAACAGTCAGTGTGAAGTGTGAACAATTTCTCGTTTAACTTTGTTTAGAAGAGTTAAGAAGCTTCATCGTGGCGCAGTCAAAAGATCGGACTCGTGAGAAAGCTACATGCAGCTGGCCATGGCTGAACACTTGCTTAGGTAGGAAATCCCTCTTCAGTCGAAGGTTTGACCGTGCGCCTTGTTGATGGTCATGGAGAAAGCCAGTTGAATTGGGAGGGGCTGGTGGGCTTTAGAGTGGAGGTCATGTTCGCGTCGGAAAGAACCAGGTCAATCCATGGTATGAGTACTCGTTTCCCCATTCGCACCTCCAATCATCATTTCGGCATCGATTAGGTTGTTCATTATGAGACGGACAATCATACGCGTTCCATTGCATACCCCTTGTTATGTTATGTGATGTGTTATTTGAAGCTGCGAAGGAGCTTGATGACAGCTCCAGATTTGAGTTTCAACTCATGAGGTGGCATTTGAAATGGGGTCAGACTGTTGTACGAGGGATATCCAGAAAAAAAGGTTACAAGTGCCCTGGAGGGTGCAGGGAATTTTTTTTTTCGAAGGTTGGCATACTTGCGTGTAGGGGGGTTCCTAACGGTCAAAATAAGCCCGGGACCGCGTCAGTCAGTTGTGAAATGTCGTCACAGCAAGCGAGTTCGTCAACCTCTGCTGAGGCCGTTTGCTCCACCTACCGCCGATGCGAGATTCGTTCGGTCATCAAGTTCCTCAATTTGCGTCGCGAATCCGCGGCCGAGATCCATCGTCAGCTTGTGGAAACTTATGGACCTGAGGTAATGTCACGTCAGCATGTTTACAAGTGGGTTAGGTCGTTCAAAGAAGGTCGCACTGACACACATGACGAAGAAAGGAGTGGGAGGCCGTCTCTCGTTTCAGAAGAGCTTCTGCAGCAAGTTGATGAAAAAATTCGCAGTGATCGTCGTGTGACGATTGACACCCTTCATGAAATGTTCCCACACATCTCACGAAGTCTCATGGGTGAAATTGTCTCAGAAAAACTTGATT
>CAJPEV010003047.1:2905-35422 GCA_905338385.1 Darwinula stevensoni | reverse complement strand
GCACGTTCGGGAAGGTGCTTAATACTATTAACGAAAATATTATCGGGGTCAGGGGCTTTATTAGGGGAAACTTTAATCGCGGCCTCGATCTCATCGAGCGTTATTTCGTAAGTGAGAGCTTTCTGTGAGGGAGAGAGATACTCAGATTTAGAGGAGAGATCTGAGAGAGAGAAGTTACAGATTTTCTTTTCGAAATCGAGGCAAACCTCTGGGGGGCGACGCCCCAGGGAACTGGGGGGTTCAGTCATAGCTTCCAGCAGGGTCAATGCAAAAACCGAGGCTTTGCTCTCATCACTGCAATGAGTCCCGCCGTCGTATTTAAGGGGTCTATCATGGTTACTTTTAGGATTGCCAAGTCTTTTAAATAGCTTCCAGAAATTTGCTGGGTCTTCTTCGTTATTAAGTTGCTCACAAAAGTTATTCCAGTACTGATCGCTCTCGCTCTTAATGAGGGCTTTAATCTCGTGATTAAGTTTATTTACTACTGGTTTAAGTATGGGGTCCTTATTACGATAAAACAGACGACGGAGTTTCCTCCGCTCATTAATCTTAGAGAGAGTTTGGGGGAAAGAGCGTACGGTTTACTGCAGGGGGACAGCTTGGGGACGGCAATTTCCTGGGCAGTTTGAATCATTTCAGTGATGAGAGTGACTGCTTCCTCGAGTTGGGGGACAGTATCAAGAAGGAGAGAGTCGGGGAGGAGAGTCTCTACGTTATCCTGGAAACTATGCCAGTCAGCGTTACGAAAATCAAAACGAGGGAAGCTTGCGAGAGATTGGGCTGATGTGAGAAGTTACAGTTAATGAGGATGGGCACATGATCGCTCCCTACGTCTTCCCCTATAGAGAAGTTATGGGAAAAAGGGAGGAACTGTGCACTGCCCAGTGCTAGGTCAATTCTGTACGAATTTCCTAGTCATGGGCAATGGTGGGTGGGGCTGTCGTCATTTAAAATAGAGAAGCTGCTGGAGGCTATGAAGTCGCTGAGAATGCGACCTGCTGCGTTGGGTTCATCGCGAAAGGACAGATCAGGAGAATGAGCGTTTAAGTCGCCGAGAAGAAGCGAAGGACCGCTGATTCCATTAATGAAGTCAAGGTCAGAATGAGAAGGAGGAGAGTTAGGAGGAAACATCCGCACCTTCTCTCACTCTCAACAATACCCTTTTGCTTAAAAATGTGGCTAATAGAGCCTGAGTACTACGGTTCACACTAATTAATTAAGACTCAGCTCCAACGACTCTTACATGTGACGACTTCCCCCCTGGAGCGGTCTATTTTGAAANACCGATTATCTCGGACTCATGATGCCAAGTGTGATTAATTAATTCTGAGTCGAGGTTGCTGAGAATGTACACTGCTGAACCCCCCTGGAGCGGTCTATTTTGAAAGCTGGGTTTGTAACAGTAATAATTCCTGATAGAAGGTGCCTTTTTACTTTTAAGTTCGCTGAAGCAAATAATAACGGGCTTAACTTGCTCAATGTAATGCAAAATTTCAGGGCGCTTGCCTTGGAAGGAATTACAATTTAAGTGAAGAAAGGAGACAAGATTAGACGTCATTAGTTAGTAGAGGAGGGGAGGACGGTAGGGGATGGGGCGGGAAGCGAAAGAGAGAAGCCGTAGGCGTGCAGAGCAGCGATGATGCTCTGCACTTGCTGCAGGAGCAGCTGAATCACCGCGTCGCGCTCGGGAGACGCATGAGCGGCGTGGGCGGACGCGGGCTCGATCGCGATGACCGCGGGCGCTGCGCCAGCGACGGGTGCTACGCGGATGGCGGCGGACGCCTGTGCAGATGCCGCGGGGGGACGCGAGGGCGACGCGACGGGAGTCGGGGCGGCAGTTACAAGCTGGCGCGAGGCGGGGGCGACGGGAGCGAGGGCGACCTGACGCGCGGGCGGTGTTGTCCATGCGGGTCGCGAGGGGGGTGGCGCGGGGACAAGCTTCACGGGCGTCCTGACAGGGGGCGGGTTCGGATAATTAAGAGCCGGCCTAGAGTACGCGCCTAGGCTGGTTTGCTGTTTCAGCTCTTCCTGGATTTTCTTTGCGAGTAGGGAGTTTGAAAATCTGGGGTCACTGGCGACCTGCCGTCGTTTTTCTTGCCGTTTGGGGCAAGCGGCGGAGTTCGCCATGTGGGCACCCTGACAATGGCTGCATTTAGGTTGCAGACCATTGAGCCTCGCCTGACAATTCTTCTGGGAGTGGCCCTTCCCCGCGCAGAAGGAGCACACATCGCGGTCAGATTTGCACTGGCCGATGTAGTGACCATATTCCAGGCATTTGAAGCACTGGATTATGCGAGGCTGCAGAACGAACTCCTCTACTTTGAGACGCAGGCATCCGATCACAAGAACTCCTGCTTTCAGGAGAGCGCGGGCCGTGTCGGTGTCGAGCGCTTTAACTAGGACCATTGGGAGAGGTGCGCCGGTCTTGGTTTTCCTCATGCGGATGAGGCCGCCTTCATGCAGGGAAATCCCGTGCTCCGTTGCGAGGACATCGCGGACGGTCTCTAAGTCCTCCTCTAGCCCAACGCCTTTGATGATGAATTTAAGAAGCGGAAGCCTACTTTTAGCGGGGAAGGCTTCTCCGCCGATTCCGGACTCGCTCCACCTGCTACATATCCGGGGAATGTCTGATGCCTTTTCGAGGCTCAGCACGAATCCAGCCGATCGAGTGGCACGGATATTCAGCAGGCGGACGGTTGGAAAAAAAGCAGAGAAAGAGCGAATAAACGCGATTTTCTGCTGGAGTTTGGGAGTCAAACCTTGAATGAAAACAGGGTTTTGAAAATAGTAGGCTTTTGTGGATTCAGATCCGTTCGGGATTAGACTAGCGGCAGTTGCATTAGGGAGAGGGCTTTCACGAGGCGCGTTGGAAGATAAGGACGATTTCGTTGGGGATGAGGGAGGCGTAGCTGAGTGAGAAGAGGGCAAGTACGGAGCGAGGTTAACATTATTGCGAGCAGCCGAATTCTGAGGAGTGAGGGGTGGAGGCGAGGGTGAGTGTGTACCTGACGAGGTGCGGGAGGCCGGCGGAGGGTGCAAGGATGCAGCTGGGGATGGCTGCCGCCTCGAGCGAGGAGAGAGATCAGAAGAGACTGAGGGAGCGTTCGAGGAAGGGCCCCGTTTCCGCAGTCTCCTCTTCGCAGGCATAGCTAATGCCTGAAAAGAGAGAGATTGAGGAAAAGGTGTGGGAACTTTAAGATGAATGAAGGAGGAAGTGATGTGAAAGAAGAGGGACAGATGATAATGAGATGGATCGTCGAAAGCTCGGTCGATAAAAACTGACAGAAACTTTCGATAGGATAATGATAGATGAGTATGTATATGAGGTGAAGGATGACGCCTTTAGAAAGACGATTTGAAGGCTCGCCGGGACAACAGGCCCCGGCAGTTGGGGTAAGGAAAGAGCCTAGGCCGAAAAAAAGCACGGCTAGGCAAGCTATAGCCTGGGAAAGGACTCTAGCTGAGGGATAAGAAAATCGCGTTCGTAGGGGCTCTCATAGGGAATATGAGCTTGATTATTTCCTGGACTCCATGATTCTGTCTCGAATATGCGGATAACAAATGATGAATCGTCCGACTTTATTGATTGCTATAATGAGACTAGGCGAGACATATAGCGAGGTACTAAACATTCCTGTGAAGGACAATTACAGGGAGAGAGAGAAGGGTACTTCTGTGTACTGTGAGAAAGGCGAGACCTATACCTCCATCTAATGGTCTGAAGGGTAACTTCAAGTGCGGTCGGGCACATTGAATCATCGCGTCGGTCCAATATTGGATGAATAATCATATAGCAATATCGGAATTTCATTGTTTCCCCAACATTCAGGCAATATTGCCCAAGACGTAGCCAACGTACCCAATGTCGGTCCAGCATTGAGCCAATATCTTATATATACTGGGGTACTCTTCACACCTTAGCTGATTTGAAATGATCAGTATACATGCAAAGCCCATGCTGGCATCTCTTCCTGTAATCACATTTTTCAGTATCATGAGATTGGTAATAATAATACATCATCATCATGACTAATTCTTTCATTTTTCAATGTAATGTTCTCTTTCATTCATGTCTTCTAGGAAAAGAGATGAACTTCTGTAGCTAAAGTAATATTTGCATATTTAGGAAAATTTCCGTCTAAAATTCTAGAACCACTTGTCATGGACTTGGCATCCATATACTGTGCAAGACCATTAATACGAGGTCTGACAATAAAATAACGAGACTGTATTTTTTAATAGCTATATATTTTATATTATTGTAAACTGTGGTGGTCTCCTTCAAAGTAGTTCCCTCTTGCAGCTATAGAGGAATTCCAGCATTTTTTCCAATTGTCGAAGCACTTCTGGAAGTCAATCTTCTGCAAGATGTTTAGAACCCCCATCGTAACCTTCTGAATCTCTTCCACGGTTTCAAAATGTGTTCCCTTGATGTGTTTCTTCACATTAGGGAACAAGAAAAAGTCACACGGAGCGAGATCCGGTGAATAAGGAATACAGTTCAAGTACTGTAATTGATTTTTTTGCCAAAAACTCATAAAATGGAAAGTGCTGTGTGTGACGGTGCGTTATCGTGGTGCAAAATCCACTTATCGGGGAAAATTCTGGCCTCCCGAACCCGCTGTCTCAGACGTTTCAAAACTTCCAGATAAAATTGCTGGTTGACTGGTTCTCCAGCAGGAACAAACTCACCATGCATTATCCCTTTGCAGTCGAAAAAAACAACAACATCGTCTTAACCGGTTAATCGGTTGGTTTTTCTTCGAGTTTGATTTTTTTGACGAGTGCCCCTAACAGTACTTTAGGTAAAGTGGTACTGCTCTGCAATCACTGCAAGTATCATGACAAGTTTGTTACTGCACAGACTTAAGACATGCACTGACAGGTTACAGCAATCGCCACTAACCCAGTGTTGCCACACGCATTACAGTGTTGTCAGTCTTGTTATTTTATTGTCAGACCTCGTACATAACTGCTATGCAGAAACGGGCAACTACCCTCTATCTTTAATGTCAGCTGAAAAGACAACAGGGTTCCTACTTGTCCTAGGGGTCCCACTTACCCCCTGGCAACCACACAGAAAAAGGAATATCCTTTTCTAAAAATTTATTCTTTCCATGAATATACTGAAAAAAAAAGAATTAGTGCAGCCACGTGTAAAAGGAGCTCTCAAATGATTGGATCTCAAAGTTAACAAGCAGAATATCTAAATTTAAAAAAATCCGCTGATTCCATCCGACCAACTTTTTCAAACCACATTTTGGAAACATTTTTGAAATATTCTGTAGTAATGACCTCGAGAGCCTTATCTAATGGCCTCATTATGTGAATCTTGGAATAAATCTCACTCGAGGAGCTGCTTTTCGATCTTCAGTCAGGAATTGTACTGCGCTGGGCGGGCGCAAACTCCCAATTCATCTACGTAAAATGTGCAAGACCTGAAGACGGTGAATCTATGTAGGCAGCGGTCCTTCACATTATACGAGGTAGGTCGCAGCCCATTTCTCTGACGGGGCTGCACGACCCACCAACGGATTGTCCCACCAAAAACATTATCGTATGTTTTGGATTTTTATCGCCACAGTCTACAAGTTTCACACACGTACTATGGCCTCTTAACATATCACAAAAAAATTATAACATCCTCTGTGCACTTTGAGCATGAATATCATTTCAGCGAAGAGATGAAAGAAACTGGACAAGTGTTTTAAGCATCAAGTTATTTGGCCTCATGGGGCCAACAATTCGCCTTACTGAAAATTCGCTTGGCATCACTAAAATAGCAGCTGTGAAACATTGAGGAATCCAAGTTAGGATTCTTATGGATGACTCAATTAGTTGTACTCATGTGGCTACAAGATTACATCTATGCATCCAATCTATAAGCCAGAAGTAAAATCAAAAGAGATCAGAATATTCATCCGAGGAAATTACACCAATACCACATGGGGATCAATAAAATAAAAGAAAAAAGTGACCTAAATAGCCCCACAAAACCCTAGAGAGTTTCAGGCTCACACAGACACATATTCTGTTACCTTTTGATGGAGCAATTGAAAAAAATTATTCATGTAACCCACCTTTCAGTAAGTCTTCTAATATTAACCAGGAGGCGCAAAAAAGAACCAAAAACTGGTTAAATTTTGTACATTTGGTACTTGGACTATTTGGAAAATGAGCAGAAGACTGCATAAAAGACAATATATAGACTAGTGCAAAGAGGTCTTGAAGCAACAAAAGGAAAGGGGGATGATGCAAAAAAGGAGATCTCAAATTCATGCATGCAAGCCATACACATACCATATTGAGGATACAAGCCAACTGAAGCATGAAGAGACTTGTTGTGTCTTTTGAATCATCATCAGATGGGAAGAACATGTTGATTGGCCACACATCTATGTACCACATTTGGCGAGATCTGCATAATACATCAATACCATAATCATGTTTGAGAATAAAGCTATTAGTAGTAGTAATCACAGCAGACAAAGGAAAGGTTTATACTTGAGGATCCTGGAGGTATCAAAATTATAGAAATGCCGACACAAGCAAAGATTCTTTTGCAGTTTGATGATGTCACGGATCATGGCTACATACTGCTCTGCATCCAAGGTCTTCTCTGTCACCAGGGATCGCAGGCGGAAATCTTCCTTCCCAGGCTCCCTGCTTTCAAACCTCTGGGTATGATAAGAGGATCCTTCCCTATAAAAGGAGTAGGGAGTGAGAATTTTCTTGCAATATAAATGGAGTGCATTTCATATCAAATCAGAACTAAGTATTATTCCTGTAAGAGCTCTGGGGCTCTTGCAAAATATGAAATCGTTTCAATTGGTCTGGTGAGATGCAGAGTGGCATGAACCACTTGAGGGTGATTCCTTCCATGACAAAACGACCAAAAATTTCACAAATTAAAACCTGACCATCTCAGATTTTGATTACATTTTTCATGCAAGGTTATCATGTCCGAAAACTTGGAAGTATAAAATATCAGGCCTATTGGGTCAATAGGTCAGATGTTACAGGGTGGTCAAAATGTAGGGTCACCTTCTAACTTCCAATTTTGATATCACTGTAACTCAAAAACTATTTGTACTAGAACCTTGACTAAGGTGTCAATTCACTGGAAATTGCCTGAAATATTAAAATTTTAAATTAAAATATCACTCGAATCAAAAACGTACAATGTTATTTATGGACAAAAAATTTGACTTTTGAACTTAGCATGAACCCCCAAAAATTAAAATCTCCCAAAAATACAATGGAAAGGTGAATGACCCTGCTACTAATTTGAAAAATTACAGAGAAGTAATATCTTTTGTACTCCGCCAATAAATTTTTCAATCAGAAGATCCCTACCACAAATGAGGCACTCCGGCTCAAGTAATCAAAACCGTGGTTGCGTGTGCGACTGGGATTTCGTTGCAAAAATGCCTGCATGATGAACTCACTGAGATATGAAGGCATACAAAATTTCAGAGCTCTAGACCAAACGGTTTAGAAGACATTGAGCCTCAAAAGTTCGCCCCCAGGGGGAATAGTCACCCCCAAAGGTCAGACGGTTATCTTTGGCCCTATCTGAGTAAGGAAAAAATCGTTGGCCTCAAATGAAAGCTGAGACTAAGCTTAATCAGATTTGACAGGTTTTCGGTTTCCGTAGTTATCCATGTTTCTGAACAAATATGGTACTTATTTTCTTAATTTTCGTAAAAAGGGAATCACAGTAACACAATGAGCTCCTGATACGTTAAATTTGAACTTAGCATGAACCCCCAAACATTTAAACCTCCAAAAAATACCGTGAAAAGGTCAATGACTCCTACTGATAAGCAAAATTGGAGAAAAGTAATTTTTTAATATTCCATCCATAAATTTTTAAATCAGAAGATCCCCACCACAAATGAGGCATTCCGGCCATTATTGGCATGGGAATCCTGGTGACAACCAGGCAAACTCCCCCAGAGACCAGTGATCAGCTGTAGTTCAATTATCCCACATTGTTTCCAGTATGAAATTTCTCCAATTCCAGAAATTCTCCTTCTTTCCTTTTTTTTTTTTACAGGAGGTAGACACCGAAATAAAATCTATACTATTACAATGTGAATTAGTTAACTTCTCACCAGGTTCAGCATTTCGACTTGCATGTATATTTACATTTGACGAGAAAGATACTCCAACAACTAAAATCTTACCATGTGAATATACACCCCCAACACTGGTATTCGATTGTGTTACAGATTCAAGTTAATGGGAGATAGTGGTATCATTCCACACCACTTGAGGGCAAACCAATATCGTCAGGTGTATTCGACTATCGATGCCACACCGTTAGGAAGACAGTCCAATAATTTTCCATCGTTTAGTATTCAGTACCATGCAGTATTCAAATCATTTTCACTAGATTAGTCAATTTTACAATAAGCTGAACCTGGGAAAATGATTTACGATGTTGGTCTACTCATCTCCAGAGACATGTTCGACTGCCGAACTCTGTTCTAGCCTATGGTAGCCGTTTGACCGTTTTGGTGACTTTTCCCACGGAGGGCTACTTAGGCATTCAATATCTTCTAAACCTTTTGGGCTAGAGCTCTGAAATATGGAATGCCATCATATCTCAGAGAGGTCATCATGCATGATGTTTTGCAACGAAATTCCAGTCGCACACGCAACCACAATTTTAATTGAGTGAGCCGGAATGCCTCATTTGTGGTAGGGATCTTCTGATTGAAAAATTTATTGGTGGAATACAAAAGATATTACTTCTCTGTAATTTTTCAAATTAGTAGCAGGGTCACTGACCTTTCCATGGTATTTTTTGGGAGATTTTAATTTTTGGGGGTTCATGCTAAGTTCAGAGGTAAAATTTTTTGCCCATAAATAACATTGTGCGTTTTTGATTCGAGTGATATTTTAATATAAAATACGAGGGTTGATCGAAAAAAATGTATACAAGGTCCATTACGGAAAAACCACGCGGTGGGCAGCGTAGGCGTGCAATTAGCGATATTAGGGGGGTCACACTAGGCAAAAATGCGCGAGGCATCACTTGTACCTCTTATGTTAGGTGAGGAGTGGAGTCGTGAAATGGCGATATGCTTTGAAAATTGGTCCCGCGTTGAAATTCGAGGTACCTTCCATTTTTTGTGGGCCCAGCACATCGCTGCAGAAATTCATTGCCTGTTGTTGGAGGTGTATGGGGATGGTAAGTCAACTGAACAACTTGTAGCCATATGGTGCAGACAATTAGTGGTGAACGAGTGTCGACAGTTGACAAGGAGAGCAGTGGCAGGTCTTGCGATTCGTCAACAAAAGACAACGCAATTCGTATTGACTGACCAATTCCGGAAGACTGATTATGATGATGGGTACTATGCAACTCTGCAACACCAGCTTGAAGCAATCCGGCGAAGATGGTCAGGATATCTAACACAACGGGGGTTTCTGTTCCAAGGTAACGCTCGTCCCCGCGTGGTGCGGCTGCTGCAGAATATGGGATGGGGGGTCCTTCAGCGCCCACCCTACAGCTCTGATCTTCAACCTAGCGATTTCCATCTATTTCCGTTCATGAAAAAGCATCTCAGTGGCTGTCCTTTTTGGTAAGATGCTGAGGTGGTGAAAGAGGTTAAAAAATGACTGCACCAGACATGGTGCAGTCATTTACGCTGTCGCCAATGAAAATCGTATACCTCGGCGGGACAAATGCTCACCGTCCAATAGGATTATGTGAAAAAGTAGACCCCCCATGAGTACTCTATGCAGCACACGTATCGTATCGTTTGGTTGCAATAAAAACAAACACTTTGAACGCTGGTTGTAACTTTTTTCCGATCACCCCTCGTATGAATATTTCAGGCAATTTCCAGTGAATTGACACCTTAGTCAAGGTTCTAGTACGAATAGTTTTTGAGTTACAGTAATATCAAAATCGGAGGTTAGAAGGTGACCCTACATTTTGACCACCCTGTAGCATCTGACCTATTGACCTGATGAGGCTGCAATTTTACACTTCCGAGTTTTCGGACATAGCAACCTTGCATTAAAAATTTCATCAAAATTTTAGATGGTCAGGTGTTTCCATCCATTGGTTGATTTGTCATGGAATCACCCTTGAAGGAGGGCTACCTTCATTCTTTGGGATAGTTTCAAACAACACCTCAAAAAAAGTTGAGCTCCAGAGGCAAGCTCCTCCTTCCTCTGTACAAACAAATTATGTACAGATCATACATGGGATACAGGAAAGAATTGAAGAGATAGAACCAACACTTACATTCATTGTAAAGGCAACAAAAAGCAGGAAAGATGGAATGTCAGAGATACACACAATCTCTTCCCCTATCCCAATGATTCCCACCTTTTTCAATTAGCAGCAAGCATCAAGACTCAAAAATATATTATGGGATACCTAGCCTTGGAAAGGGTAGTGGAGGAAAGAGGGGAGTTGTGGGTTAAATTATGACAGCTAAAACACCATTCCAAGGAAAACTGAGCAATGGGGAGGGAGTGGATGGGAAAACCCCTTCCATTTTTCCTCGATCGCCCTATCAAAAATCCCACGTGAGTCGTCATGTATTATATCTTAAATCAAAGGGAATTAAGAGACCTTTCAACCATAAGGAAACTGTCATGATTGGTGAGTGGAATTTTGAATGATTAATGAGAAAAGGGGGCAATATCCACACAAGCTCAGGGAAAATGCTCAGTTTTTTCTTGGAAAGATGCAACAGACTCTGCTGCAAAGAAGGGAACCTTCAAAGCCATAATAAAAAAGTTTGGCATATGACGAGCAACTGGACTTCCTCCACATACAGGGTGTCTCACTTGAAAGTCAAACCCACATCCAATCTGACTCTAAATTTAAATCTATGCAGTGCTACCACCACTCTGAGTTACCACCAAATCTCCTGTTACCAGCACCATGGCAGATGTTGATATTAAGTAGGGGGGATAGAGGTTTGTGAGTTAGCCCCTTAACAGCATCAACTGCATACAAGCATCATTTCCCTCTTACAACACAGTAAAGAACTAATAAACCACTACCAAGAGGAAGAAGTGATGGTGTTGAAAGATTGAAAATCCTTCAACACCATCACTTCTTCCACTTTTTGTCCATTTGTATTGAAATTTATCACTTCACTGACTTGTGCAACAATGTTTAAAATAAAAGTTATATTTTTTAATTCTCAAAAAAACTGAAAGAGTAGAAAATTACCCAGCAGTTACAGGGTTAAGCAGCAACCACATTTTAAATGAATAAAGGAGCATTTATATTGAATGCAGGTTACAATTTAATACTTTCAGTCCTGGCAGGACTCAGGAATCCCACATTTTCTTCACGTGTGTTAAAGGGCTACATAGGAATGCACAACCTTGAGGCCATGGTGGGATTCTGAGTCCCTGCTTATAGTAATTGACCACATGATGTCAAGATGACAGCAGTCCACAGTAATATAAAGCTGCTGTATTTCCTCTGGTGCTTCAAAAATGGTGTCATCACATATACATGGTGTTTCAGATGAAGCTGTGTCAATTCGTTTTTGGTAGGAATGATAGTAACTTTCATTTGATCAGTTCAATATCTCTCAAACTGCATCTATGTAGAAGAAATAAGGTTTTGCCAGATTTGAGAGAAATTGACCCAATGTGTCATGTGCTACACCATTTCAAACTTAAAGGATAAGAAAAAGCACCAGACATCTGAAGCTGAGAGCCATAGAGGAATGGCAACAGGGACTGCATTCCAGCATCCAAGAACATGGAAGCCATTTTGAGTGTATGCTATGACCAAAGGTATGAATTTGCTTCGAATTCAGCAGAAACCTTTCATTATCTATCTACATTCAGTGTTTCTTAAATTGGGCTGATCAGATGAAGCTTTTATCTTCAGTATTACAGTTTTTCCCAATTGCTAAAGCCCAATTTCATATCTCAATGGACATTTTTCAAAATTTAACGTACGATCCGCAAAACGCTGCGCTCTTTTCTCATATCTATGTGTCCGGCAGTCAAAAGGGCATCCCTTTGTCAAAATCAAAGTACGTTCTTCGATATTCTAACGTACGGGGTTAGGAACGTCTATGGACGGCCAAGAAGCAGACCGGGAAAATAATTCCTCCGAATACGGAAAGGCGATAATGTAATACTTTCAAAACTTAACGTACCCGTGTCAAAACTGTGCGTACTGCTGTCGAGATTCAATTTCCTTTCAACATTCTAACGTACGGGGTTAGGAACGTCTATGGACAGCCAAGAAGCAGACCGGGAAAATAATTCCTCCGAATACGGAAAGGCGATAATGTGATAATGTAATACTTTCAAAACTTAACGTACCTGTGTCAAAACTGTGTGTACTGCTGTCAAGATTCAATTTCCGCTCTCCAAAAGGGACAACAGAATGTCCTACAATCAATTTCTAACGTACCTGGAGTCAAAACCTAACGCACCATCAGCAAAACTCAAAGGACGATCCATTACTGTGAATGGGAGAGCGAGGAGTCTCGCGGATCGATGCCCGCCCTGTCAGCCATACAAAGCAAAACCGACCAGAACCTCCCCAATGTCTTTAAATGGAGCGTACGTTACTTTTTGAGGCAAGGACGTTAAGTTTTGACGTGAGTGCCTTAAATTCGCTCTAAAGGACACCAGCAATGTATCCTATCAGAAAGTTTGTTTTGGTGAAGGACATATGGCACGTATGCTGTATAACAATTTTAAATATAATTAATGGCGCTATATCTGGCTGATGGTGTGCTGGTGCCAAAAAACTGAAGTGATTTCTCTATGAAATTTGTTCATGAACTATTTTTACAGTTTTGCAGATCATACACTGAGGACCTCTTGTCCTCAATGTCTACTCAGACAACTAACACAATATAGGTTCAGTTCTTGAGTGGATATGTATTTGCCAGGTGTTTCAACAGTGATTAGCCAGGTAAAGTCAATGCAGACTTAATCCTATGAAAGCCATCCAACAGCCCATAGAGATTATTTCATGTGAGATATTTGGAGGAGGTGCTGCTCGAAAGCACACAACTTCACCCCTCCCATTCTTCCCCTCTCGCCCTCGTTAAACGGGGAATTGAACATTTCTGCACCACAATAGATGCCTCTGCGATCACGGTTTCTGCCTGTTGGGTCCATTTTCCCACATTTCCCATTTCCTTTCCACGCCTTAAAAAAGTCAGACTTATTTTGAGAAGTCACTTCTTCACTTATGTCATTAGGAAGCAAATTTTTATAAGCTAATAAGCCCTAAAATATGCACATGCATATGCGATTAAAAATTGTAAAATATGCATGAAATATGCACGAAAATGGGAAAATATGCAAAATCATACTTTTTAAACGCAGTACGAATTTTTCAGGTGAAGGAAATTCAAGGTACATTTCATGCCTCAACTGAGTATAGTTGATCTATTCTTGTGACAACCAGCGGCGAAGTCAGGAATTCGCCAATGGAAGGCTAAGGGAAACGAACAGTCTATTTTTCTAAACTCTTCGAGAGGGATGGTGGTAGCGGATGGATTTAGAAGAGTTTCGGGGGATTTACCACTCCATCCAGCGCATAATAGCCTGAAAATTGTCATAGATTGCTCATAAATAAACATATTGTTGGAAAACTCTTCCTTTTTTGATAAAAATGACCGAAACATGCATAAATATGCACATATAAATGTAAATATGCACATGTTGAGAAAAGTGCAAAAACATGCATTTTTATGCATTTAAAAAATGGCAGAAATCGCTTCCTATACCAATAATACCTGATCCTTTCTGGGTTGTATGTTCCTAGGAGACTGCAAAAAAATATGCATCCCTCGTCAGCATTCAAAAAGAGTGCAGGGCGTTGCATCCGGTCGAAAACCCCTCTACGAACCAATTGAGCAAGCCTAAGTTGGAAAGATTTGGTGATCATAACATGAGATTTTCGTAATTAACACTTATATCTATGAACGAAAATGGGCCCCAAGGTCATACAACTTTTGTAACCTATGGCAAACAAAAATGACCATAAAATAGCTGACAGATGTGATCAGCTCAAGGCAATAAGCAACTATTTTCACCCATGCACGATGTACGTACTCCTGAAGCAGCCAACGAGGCTAAACTCGGGGCTGCGATTACCTTTTCAACCCTTTTTAGCTGGTAATAACAGAAATTAATAATAAGTAAATACTCAAGATCAGGTATTTAGGATACTACTGAATCGCAGTCAGCATTATCGCTTGTCAATGACATTTCTGCATCGACATAAGAAATTCTTTCAACGTTTGAGACGAAGCATTTAGCTCTGACAACTCTAAGCAATGAGAAAATCTTTGTGATTGGTTGGAATGGACTTGGAGTATAGGCCAATGGATTGTAGTCGTCAGCCATGCATCCATCCTTGGCGCTCGTCGAATCGGCCTTCTTATCCTTTTCCGTACGTTAAGTTTCGAAAAAGGTCCATGAAGATATGAAAATCGCACTCCCAGTTTAGCTTTTCGTACGTTAGCAATGAAATCAGATGTTAAGTTTTGTGAAAAGATTGCAGAGTTCAGGGATTTGTTCAAATTGTTTTGAAAACGGAAGTGTAGTTTTGAGAAACGGACATTAGCAATTGGGAAAAACTGTAATAAAAAAAGGAAATGACATATGAAATGCATGATAACAATGTCCCAGAGTTCACGTGGTCAATCCCCCCCCCACTGCAATTTTTTTCATCCATGATACGCGTTTGCTACTTAGAGGGTAGGGTTCAATTAGAAATCTCAACCTGAATTTTCAAGCTGGACAAGGGCTGTATATTCAGACCAATTCCAGCTGGCAAAAAGCTGGAAAATGCGTGGAAAATACAGGTTGTTTAACAGTTGGAATTTTCCAACTGGAATGCAGCTGATTTCAATGGCTGTTTTCAGCTGGAAATTTACCCTTAAAATTTTATAAAGAGGACCCTCCAGTTGGAATACAGTTGAATTTAAGTTGTTTCTGTAGATGGACCTCTAGCAAGAATATCCAGCAAAAAATTATCATTTCACCAGTGGTATTGCAATTAGGAACCAATCTGGATCTGACTTTACTTTCCAGCTGCTAAGCTGTAGGAATGGGTCCAAATTTACAGCTGGGGTCCACTGGGAGTTATAGCTGTTTCCAACTGGGATTTTAAGCTGGGGGGGATTCAAAATCAAACTTGGCAAATTACTTTAAAGGTTATACATAGCTAATATTTCATGTAAAATATAATGGGTGTATTAAAAAATTAGTTGCAGAGGCATCTGAAAGTTAATAGCCCTCATTTGTAATAACCTCATGCAGTGGCACATTTTACAGGGAGGTGCAGGGTGGTGTAGGTGCCCCCATCCCCTTCGCATCCCTGGGACAGGGCTTGACTCTGCTGCCCTGTCCCCCTGACTCTTCAGTCAAAAAATGGTTGTAAGTAAAACATAGACTTGTCCATGGATATTCACCACATATCAGGCATGATGCCATTAGCCCATCACACTTAATACTGCAATGCAGGTAAAATATATTTTATGCTATACAATTGTTAATATATGAATATATATATGATGGTACATGGAAAATATATGACCGACCATACATGGCCATATAGAATCAAACACCTTGCAATATATGGAATTTTCACATGGGGAACCTCATTGGTTGCAACACATCTGACCTGACCTCTGTCAATCACATTTTATAAATAAAATCATTTTTGCCAAACCTTTGATCAAACAAAACCTCACCTCTGTTTCAAATTGGAAAATGACAAGATGTTCAGTCAGCTCAGTGAAAGCAAAAATGCAAAAAATACACCTTGAAATAGGTCAAGGTTTCACATTAAGATAAATTTTGATATTTCACACACTTGACACAAATTTTTGTTATAATCATTTTTTATATATAAATTTGAGGTCTGCATCAAATACCCTCATATTTGCTGAGGAGGTTAAAACTACTAGCCTCAGGTCAATTAACCCATTGCAGTACAAAAATGGGTATGCTCATCACCTGATGCATTGATACGTGTATTTGTTCTATATTTTCTAACCACATTTCCCATTTGATATTTGTTGTCGATTCTCAATAATTTACTGATCGTTTACAAAGCAAATCCATTAGATATAGTAGGGTAGCAAAAATGCTAATTTTCACGGATTTAAAAACTGAGACACCACCAAAATTTGTACTGCAACAGGTTAATGTCCTTACCAGCATTTGGAAAGCTCGTTTTCATTCTATACCTTTAGCCCCTCACTGGTCACAGTGATGATGGGCCTGTTTAGCAGTCCCCTCTCCCTTTAACACATTGACTTCCATGCAGCTCATCAGTGTCCACAATGTAAGATTTCCCTGCCTGCCAAAAAGGAATTTCTATCTACTCTTCTATACTCAGATCTTAGTTTTTGTGGCTGCCTGGTGCAAACTGATAGTGTGTGTTATTTATACAGATGTGTCCACCATGACAAAAAATGAACCCAGAAGCATTTAAAAGAAGCCCAGAAGAAGAATTTAAAACTGTCTCAAAATATCACCATTACCAAACATCAGGATGTTCTTGGTGTCAAATCACTTATTATTGTTTTGCCTAGGCAGTCAATGTGTTACTCCATCAGCTTTGATATTTGAAACTGTTTTGTAGCACTATCTAGTCTTAAGAACAAACACATGAAATGGTCTTAGTGATATGTGCTCAAGCAGTAACCCAAATATTTTAGACATTTCATCAAGTATCAGTTAATTTTGAAAATGACTAAATATCATATTACTTAGTTTGCCAAAATCATGCACTTTCTCTTAAAATAATATTTAACCCCTTTGCTACCATTGACAAAAAATTGTCATCACAATGATGTACGAGGGTCAGTCATTAAGTTCTGAGACCCCACATCATAAAGTGAATAAAGTCAGGTTTGCTAATACTTCTATTGTAATCCTTCAAAGTACTCTCCAAGGCAATCTACAATTCCTCGCCACCTATGTGGGAGGGCTGGAATGCTTCCATCCAGCCTATTTCGTTGTATGTCCCTCAACTTCTCTGAAACAGCCAGGTTGACATCCGCCAAGGATTGATAGCGTATGCCACGAAGCGGTTCTTTGAGTTTTGGGAATAGATGGAAGTCTGGGGGAGAGATGTCTGGTGAATAAGAAGTGTGAGCCAGCAATTCCCAGTCCCACTCAGCTAATTGTGTAACATTAATACGTGCCCTGTGAGGACCAGCGCCATCATGAAGAAACGGTGGACCTTGCTCGATCAATTCCGGCTGCAATTGAACTATAGCCAACCACCTGTGAATCAGGACCCATCGGTACAGGTCGGTGTTGAGAGATTCAACAGGTGGTACAACATAATCTTCTTACGAGGTCTCAGAACTTACTGACTGACCCTCGTATATCCAACTCTACCTTTGACAGCACCCTGTTTTCATGCAAAAGTCTTGGCATTTACCTCAGTAGGTGTGAGGAGTTAGTGCTAAAGAAATAGGAAAGACATGTACTAGTGCCACATTATATTACTGATACGTGAAAATGGGGTGTTTTAAAGGCAGGCATCTATGTGAAAAATTCTCCAGTGAAGGGGTTAATAAAGGACCCTCTAAGAACTAAATTAATGCAATATACAATGGCTCATATAACATAGGTTACTTGGTCATGTTCTCATCTGTAACAACCTGTATACCAAAGCCCATCTCAAATGGAAGTGTGAAAATTGCAGTTGTGATCAATGATTGAGTGATTCATGACATCCAAACAATGCACAAAACAGAGTGGTGGAAGAAACCACACTAGAGTAAGCCTTACTGACCCTAAATGGTTCAACAGACAGATAATTTTACAGGTCAATATTTGGATGTTTCATAGACCAATAAAAAAAACCATCAATAGTAGGAATGATTTAAAATAATACCTATTATATTCTAATGTTCCATTCAAAACAATTATGAAAGACTTTCAATGAGTTTCAACAACAGGATTGACATCTACCTTGGGAATGAAGATGACACACTGTTGTATTCTTGGTTGATCAGCCAGAGCCTGAAGGATAAGACACTTTGCATACTCCACATTATCAGGAGTTCCACGAATGACACATATTCTCTCTGTTGCACCAAAAACTGCATAATGGAAATAAAAAATACTCTCGTTAGCAAAACTTTCATTCAGCCAGCAGCATTTCTACTCATTTCAAAATTGAATTTTTTTACCAGTGGCTCACCTGGATCCTTGAACTCAATCCTAGTACCTGAGGCACCCTGAATCCTTCTGATGTTTTCCCCATCTCTTCCTATGATCAGACCAATTGAATCTTCAGGAATGTGAACCTCTTTCACTTCATATCTTGAAGACACCTTCCAATTCCAACTGCTGTCTCTCTGGATAAGAAATTTCAGGATTTATTCATTATATTATGTCAGCAATGATTTTCAAATAGGCCTACCAAACATATACAGATGATAACATCTCACCCCTTGTCAGTAGAGAAACAACAACTACTATTGAATGTCCATCTGGCAGGCATTTCAATAACTGGCATTGACTTGGAAGAGAGTTTTACCAATCTTAAAAGGTAAATTCACATGGGCAATATCATGGGGCTATGCCCAGGCATATGCTGGGCATAGGTCATGTCATGTCACGTCCTTGCATACAATTAGTCCGTTTGCATGAAGATTTTTCAAAATAAAGATTGCCACAAAAAGGGCTTCCCAACATTATTATTCAATGAGTCATGGAAGGCAACATGCACCAGATCAGTTAAGCTTAGAATTATGATTCCAGAATGGTCCCTTAAAGGAATTGGTTTGATGAAGAAACTCTTACTCCCATGGATGCTCATTATGATATCCATTCAGTTTGAAGTTAAATGACTAGAGAATATCACTGTGCATTTACAACTTTTAGTAGTCACCTCTGTAGATGAGAAAAAAGTGGAAAAGAAACCTCACATCATCCCTCACTATCCTCCCAGAGGAAAAAATCAGAACTCGCTGAACTTACTTTAACATGTACAATATACATAAATGAATATTAACGAGACAGACACAGCACAGCACAAACATTACATCCTGATTACATTATCAAATCATAGGGATTCTATATTTTCAGCACATGCCAAGTATTTAGATATGAAGTTAAGCAGATTTTTCTATAGTCACCAATGCCATATGGCCAGAAAACCAGCAGTTTCACTCAATTCCACAATCAGTACCAAGACAGAACAAATCTCATTTGAGCAAATATATGTTATGGCTTGATGTAAAAGATGCAATAGAAAAAAAGCCTTACACTTCATTGATTCAGAGCAAGTTGACAACCCTTGAACTCAAATTGTAGCCATACATTTCCACCATGACACAAGCACTTGTCCACTTTTATACCCTGTCAAACTTTTCAGCTGTGCATAGCAGACAGTAAATGTGCTTCAAGAGCATATATATCACGGCTTCCATTGCAGCATATGGGAAAAAATCAGAGATTTTACTATCGAATGGAGACCCGCCAAGTGACGCAATGTAGTTTTGACCTCCATATATATCTGGGCTGCTATTGCACGTCTTGTGATCAGGGCTGTCACAATCGGGGAAATTGTATCATGTGAAGAATTAACCTCTCCAAATAACTATAGGCCTGTGGAAAATGTATATTCCTTTAACCTGCAATGTCCATCTTGACTGACCACATGATAAGTTACCCAAGTGATTCCATGGCATTTTTAGCAAGCTGACAGTCACTCAGTGCAATACAATGCACACAAGTGACTCCCTCCAATGCTGATCGTTTAGAAGCAGCACAAAATGCCCATGTTTAACATTAGACCTATCTGTAGTAAAGGCTATGTTCCTTGGTAGGCCAGGCAAAGGCTCTACCTTTTCTGCCTTCACCTACTGTGCAACAAACGGCGCTAAGGAATTAAGGTAGGATTCCAGTGACAGACTTAGCCTACGATTGGCCTGGGCTATGTTCATACATCAACCCATGAATAGAAAAAAGTATATGCTATTAAACTCGATGTTGAGGCTAGGCTTAATAACTCTTTCATGCAATTCTTACATTGTTGAATGAATACCGGGAGACAATCAGATATCCCAGGGCCCCTATTGATATCGATACACCAATACCACAAGCGATAGCAAGCGGTTTAGAAAAGCCCTGCATTGTTCATTCAGGGAAGTTCCATACAGTCAGAGAACGTCACGTCACCTTAGGGCCTCATAAGCGATCAGGAAGCGAGGATGCTTCAACTCCAGTGCGCGAACAAGCAAGATGACATATTCAGATTCTTGATCAGGTTGCTATATGAAACAGGCACCATATTTTCTGCTATATTACGAACTTTACTTTTCTTGAATTTCTTAAAATTCAAGTTGAAACTTTACAAAACTGTACTTAATCCTGAGCGAGATTGATCTTCCTGATTTATGTATTGCCAGTGGCGTGCCCAAAGGGGGGGGGGGCATAACCCCCCTCTCCTTGAAATGCATCAGACATCCATTCTTCCACAGCAGTGGTGCACAACCTTTTCCCCCTAGAGGGGCAAATTAAGACTTCAGCTCACGTTCGAGGGGTTCCATGCCAATATGAGCCGAAATAGACTGCATTTGAATATGGATCTCTAGAGACCAGGGGCATCCAAGGGGCCGAAAAAAAAGGTATTCCTAGGCCGCGGGTTGTGCATCACTGTTCTGCAGGGTGGCCTCAATAGCCTCGTTAGGAAAAACTCAGCTTGCCTGGGAATTATGCAATTGTTCAGGACAAAAATATACCAAGGTCTTCATCCTAGCCGTAGGGCGCATATTCCCAGGAATGAGGACGACCGTTCAGTCATTCCCATCCTGCTTGGCTTTCTCCTGCTCTGCTTGCCATGCACCATAATGCTCCCCTCGCTCAGTACCTCCTTCTTTGGTTTTATCACGAACTTCATGGTAACTCTTTTTGAGAAGTTCCATTTTGTTTTGCACCACTGCAGGAGACTTCTTTACTCCCTTTTCTTGTATTCAAGTAGATGTCATTTGGTACACTTGGACGTTACATATTGTTCCATCAAACATGTCGTGAATTTGCTCCTCATTCATGAGAATTTTGGAGACCTGAGCACCCCTTTCATTAGGGGAGCAGCCAACCTCAGAAAAGGGCCATATTTTCGAAGTTTAATGCACCCCACATTCAGAAATGTGCTATATGCATCAACTTAAAGCTTATGACTTACTTATCAAGTTTCGACCGGTCGCCCTCAATTCCGAGTGGGCGGAGGCAAGATGGCGGACGAATTTAGAAGTTGCTGCCCCCACCTGAACATTTAAATAGTGATTGATCCATTGTCACACAACAGTGTGCCTGGTGTCTAAGTAGGGGCACTTTAGGTCAAGGAACCTAGTTTTGATTGAAAGGTAAGCTTTGCTTGAATGTGTCAAATTACGTAACTCTAATAAATGGCCACCACTCCTGTCACCAAAATGCCCAGAGAGAGGAATGCATAAGTCACACGAAGGTGCATTTGGTGCCTAATTGAGGGTATATCGTGTCGAAGAGGTCAGTCATTATTTGCAAAGTACCTTACACAGTAACAATACCCAATATGACAGCATATTTTCAAATCTCGGATGCCACATTCCCAAGCACAGGAGTCTTTAAAGTTTCTTGGCGTGTTCAATCATCTTCATCTTGAATACTATTCATCATAGAACAAAAATATTTGGTGGACACACCTTTGAGACCAAGGGGAACATGTGTCTGTGGTCAATGGTAATTTCCACCAGCGGACTCCACCTATCATGACATTTGCATCCTAAGTAGCCATGGGTGATCCAAAACTCGTCCACGGACAGTCCAGTTGTCCAGAGATGGGTCCAGAGGCGGTCGTCCTTTGGATGAACATGGGATGCCATCGCCATGGATCGATATCTTCTCATGCATTCTGGGCTTTATCGGAGTAAAATTATGTTACATCGAACGTTCAATTATTTCCCTTTTATTGAATGAGGGTTTTATATGATAGAATGGCGTTACGAGCATCAGATCATGGGATTTACTTTACTCTCTTTTTTTCTCTTCAAATGTCCCATCTTAGGTCGAAATCCAGTAACTTCAATCATAATATAGACAGTGTGACATTATACTTTGACCAGTGCATTATTTCATTTAGAGTTCATTTAGATTTCATTTAGAGGAACGAAATGATGAGTCAGTCCATTTTTTTTTACATCCATTGGACATTCAGCAAAGGAACTTCCAAGGGCATCTTCTCAGGGTCTACCCATGGATATCCTTAGATGGAGCCCCACCCAGTTGAGGCCCTCCAACCGACATTTAGCAGTTCATTCAATAAACGTGAAGTTCCCACAATATAAGCGAGGTGGCAATGAACACCCTACTGCAGCGGTTCTCAAACTGTGGGTCGCGACCCCCGCAAAGTCGCAAAGTGGGTCGCAAAGCGGTCCCAGTGGGATTGGAGATAATTAAGAAATCTCTTTTTCTTCACAGATTTCATGAAGCCAGTCGAACCATGCTTTCCGATAGAAAAATTTCTAAGGAAATTTTTTCCTGTTATGGCGAAAAGAAACCCCAATCGAGGAATAACCCAGTAAGCAGGTCATTAGGGGCATAGTAGAATAACAGGTGAAAGTAGAGCCACTGCTGCTATAATAGCATCTCTGGCGATAGCTTTGCCCTTAATCACCCCTGGGGGAGGGGGTGAGTAAAGGCAAAGCTGTCGTCAGAGGTGGAGTGTGTGGATGTGAGTTATGTGATTGTGAATCCGGTGGCACTAACCTCCAAGCGAGAAAGCCCGAGACTATTGCCTTTTCCAGTTCGGATATTAGATGTTGTCGTTAATAATAGTGATTTTGAATCCTAGGGGTGAAATTTCGAGGTACCTTTTGCATCAACATGCCATTGTGAATCTGCATTTTCTTCTTTGATGGTCATCAAAAGCAAATATAGTAACCGAATCACAGTTGAAGGTGACCTTGGGATGAGAATCAGCAGCATTATACCTCGTTTGGATCACATTTTCTCAGCAAAGTAGGCACACCCATCGCACTGAATAATGAGTAGCGCTGATTAATGATGTTTTAAATGCTTTATACGATTAAAAATAAATTTGAAGGAGAGTTACATTGCGCTTCATTTCACTTTTGTGAGCAGCCCAGGATGCTTATCCCATTAAGTTCTTTGATACCTTGTACTGGATTTCTCTTCCGCTTGAAAATTGGGGGTCGTAAGCTTTTGGCTTCCATGAAACTGGGTCGAGGACCCAAAAAGTTTGAGAACCGCTGCCCTACTGTATGTCTCCTGATTTCCTTAATGCTAATGAATTGCTTCGCGGAAGCTCTCATTCTCTACTCGATAATTTCCCATGTACGAGCCAAAGGAAGGAAGTCATTCCTATTAGTTCATTTCTTAAGAGACCTAACATTGCTCAAGAAGATTCGTGGCAATTCTTGTGCATTGCATGGAGAGAGAGTGGTTCCCCTTGTCAAGTCTATTCCATTCTCATATGGATCATGACGCCTTTGGCAACGGGAAACAGTCCCTTGATTGGGAGATGAGGATGAGAACTTGAAAGTAATATCTCAGTAATACCTTCCTTTCCATCTAAATCAGGGGTACTCAAAGTGCGGTCTGTGTGCCTTAGAGAACATCCACTTTGAGTACCCCTGATCTAAATGCACCTCTTCTATTTCTTCCCAGGAACGTGAGTGAATCTGCATAATTTCAGAAAATACTCCTCTCACATTATACGAACATTAATCAGCATGTAAAATTTTCTCCATTCCTACCCAGGAATGGGGTTTGCTATCGGATGACCATTGAGGGATGTAGCAATGGCAATCCATTGCTACATCCCTCAATGGTCATCCGATAGCTTTCCCACAGGGAATCTTCAATGGATCCCAAAAAAACGGACATCCGATAGGCCATCCAATGGACATGTCCAAGGATTATCCTTGGACAAGACATTTAGTCATCAAGCAGATGTCTGAGGAGGATATACATTGGATGTCCAAGTGTCCGTGAGTGTATGTCCAGTGGATTTATTTTGGTTCAAAATAGCTACTTGAGGACGTTCCATGGGTACATCTTAGTTATGAGAGAAAATACTGCAGTGCTTTCATAGGATGCTAAATTATGCATTATCTTTCTATTTTAATCTGAGAGCTTGCATACGAATGCCAGAGATTTTGAGTGGTTCAAGAAATCAGATTTGCAGAGTATTCTTCCCAAAGTGATATCTGTAAGCACAACATATTGACAAGTGCATACGTGTGTATACTGCAGGGCATCTAATGGCATAAATCACACCTCACCTTTCAGAAACAAGAATAATCAATTGAGGATATATGAGGTGATTCTCCACCCTAACCGCTAGGTGGTCAGTGCACCTGCACTACACCATGATGATTTCACCCAAGTCAGGGAGGTGCACGCTCTTTATCTTCTATCTCTTTGAACCAGACAATGAAGACTAATTTCCTCTTACTTTTTTGCACAAAATGACATTAATGAGAATTACCTCACTTCTCCAAACAGTAAGGGACAAGTTGTCTGGACAAGCTTTCAGTCTAGGTTGCATAAAAGATCCTTGACAAGATAGTTCAAAATGGCTCATCAAATGGCCACATGAAGCAAGGGTTCCTCATCAATTTCAGAGCACTATACATTTTTGGTTTGCATGCAGAGTGTCTATCAATAGTTGGATCTTCACCCACCAACAGGAAAAATGTGCTGGCATAAATTTTGATACAGCAGTTAATATCTTGGAAGTAATTGAATTTTTCACACAATTGAATTTTGTTTCTGCTTCAATTTCCACATTGATTCCTCCCCCCTCTTTTTATCCACCAATAAGACAGGACTGACTTGATTTTCAATGAGGAGGTAACATGACTGCAGTTGCAATGCAATGAATTTTCCCATACATGGGCATTCCCACCATGCACATTTGAATATGCTTCATCAAGTAAAATCTTTGTAAACTCTCAGGATGATATGAGTGCCTTGATGGGACCAGAGGACAAAGCTCTCTTCATCTCCAAAGAATGAATCTTTTTTAACTGCTCAATATCATTAAAAAAAATCCTGCTTTCAAAACAATATTGTAGCTACATCGAATTAAATTTTCTCAACAAAGTGTAACGGGCCGACGCCCTTCCAGTCCTGTCACGGTGCAACGGGCCACCGCCCTTCCAGACATGTCGTCCAGAGAAAGGAAAAGGAGGCATGCTGATTCAGGAGACGGACGGAAGTAAGGGTGATAAGCTGAGGAGACAAGGGGAAAACGTATACGAACCTTTCCTCCCAAAGGAAGAAAGAGTTTCTGAAAGGATAGTTGTCAGGCGCGGGACGCTAGGAAGCGAATTTGATCAAATATTTGTTGTCTGTACTTAACAACCTGCCGCAGCGCCCCGTGCCCGTGACAAGAAGAAGTGAAGAGACAGCTTGGATTCTCTACTGTAACAGCTATAGTTGCTAGTAACCACAGGGCTGTTACTCATGGTACATTGTCAAATTGTGCTGGACACAATAGGAGAGTATACTATTAGTGTAAACTATTAGTGTACTCTCCTACCACATAAATTTACTTGATCGATTAATGCTTGCTACAGAACATGATCATACGCTTACATAGACATGTCAACGAATAGTCATTTCTGAACGAAGTCATTATTTCCACGCCCAAATAGAAGAAATTTGTATTTGCTTTTTTGCATTTATCCATCATCTCCTTCCTTGTCTAGACACAAATTCCTTGCAGAGAATGTTTACAAACTACTCTTTACTTCCAAGGAGGTTCTAACTTTTGTACCACATGGGGACGGAATCAATGTAGCTCAGTTAGTCAAAGCCCCATAAGTGACAGTTTATAATTCCACATCTAATCAATATAGATTCAAAGCCTTCATTCACAGTACAAATGTCTTGTGCAACATATCTGTTATGAAAAGGTGTTAGTGCTCCATCTGGTCAAATGGAAGGATATATTCATGAAAAAATGTCAGTCTTTGGAGTTGAACAAACAATCATACCCTGTAAGTAACGTGGCCTTCTTGGAAAACAGAGCCGTGTTAATCCCAAGAGACTTTAGGATAACAAAAATTAAAATTAAAATGATAAGCACAATAAATGATGCAAAATATGCGCCAATACATCGGATTTCCGAAATGGCGTCCTGTTTTATCAATGATAGTGTCCAACAGTAGAATGCTCAACAGCATGGCATATTGTTTATTTCTAACTTCTCAGGAATATGTCAAGAATTGGCGTTAGTGAAAGACTCAGTCAGTCCCAAAAGTCAATATATATTGAAAATTACTTCTCCCCTTAGACACAACACTGTGGCCATTAAGTCAAAAATTAGAATCTCCACATGACTTATATGCTAAGCATGCAAAAATTAGGTGCAAAGAAAGTTTTCGTATCGATTGTAATAAACGGAAGAGCAGGATATTGATCCCACTATTATGGATTCATAGGGTTCTCAAGCGTAATATTACTGACATCACGAGAATGTGATCTAGCAAATCGCCAGACACTAATGCGATCATGTTCCCAAAAGTAAAACGAAATAGTAAATTAAAATTAAAAGCAAACAACAGAAAATTAAATCAAGAAAGGAAAAAAAAAACAAAACAAATACGACTGAAGAGAAAAAAGGAAATAAGGAGAGACATGGATGTTTAGGAACTGCAGTGAAGACCACTTCGGAGATAGAATTATAAATAGAATGTGAGATACCCAGAATGGCTGTTGGCGGCAAAGAAACTGATTGGCGGGGAGGGCGCGGTTCCCCGAGCATGCCGCGCTCGTCACGGACGGATCGCGCTCGGGATTGGAGGACGAGGCAACGTCTTCCGAGCATGCCGCGCTCGTCACAGCCCGGTTCCTCATAAGCGTCGGGAACCCCCGACGCGTCAGTCAGACTCGCACGCCCGTGACACGAGCAAGCATGCCCCCCAAGACGAGTGGAAAGGCCGCCAAGAAGGCCGGCAAGGCCCAGAAGAACATCTCCAAGGGAGACAAGAAGAAGCGCAAGAAGAGGAAGGAGAGCTACGCACTTTACATCTACAAGGTGCTGAAGCAGGTCCACCCCGATACCGGAATCTCGAGCAAGGCCATGAGCATCATGAACAGTTTCGTGAACGACATCTTCGAGCGCATCGCCGCCGAGGCCTCCCGTCTCGCCCACTACAACAAGAGATCCACCATCACCAGTCGGGAGATCCAGACCGCCGTCCGACTCCTCCTGCCCGGAGAACTGGCCAAGCACGCCGTCAGTGAGGGAACCAAGGCAGTCACCAAGTACACCAGCTCCAAGTAAAAGGCTGGACGAGAGCAAAAAGAAAGCCTGGGGAAAACACCAGGTTAAACGGCCCTTTTCAGGGCCAACCATTCCTTTCCCGAGGAGGGATCCCGAGATCGGTGTGTGCGTGTGCACGTTACTTATTTTTTTCTTTGCCTCGAAAACGAAGGAAATTGGACAAATTTTTTTTTACGAGACAACAGATGAAAGGAAAACGAAGGCACTGGGATTGTGAAAAAAAAAAAAAAAAAATGATAACGAGAGAGAGAGAAGAGCATCGGGTGGACGAGCCTCTTGCGCGCACGTCCCTCATCATTTTATTTCCTTTTTGAATTAATTAAAAACATATTTCTTCGATCATCGCGAGAGGGACGCGTTCTGACGGAAAGGAAAGAGGAAAAACGGCGGGAGAAAGTTCGACGACACACAGAGAGAGTGTGAAGGCCGGGAAAAAAAAAGCGGGGATTGGGGGTCGAGCTGGAGCTCTTACCAATGAGACCATTCGAATGGTCTCATTCGTAAGAGCTCTCGACCCTCTCTCTTTGAGGGAAACGTGTAGCACGCGTCGGATCCGATTGGACGCGTCCGCCGCGCCAGGGCGCGTTCTGATTGGCTCTCCTGGAACGAGTCGATCTCGACCTCAGAAACGGACGCGAGAACCCCTTGGAAAAGCTCTTCCCAATGAGACCATTCGAATGGTCTCATTCGTAAGAGCTCCTGAATGGCCTCCCTTCTCTGTCTTTGTGTTTCTCTCGAGATCTCGTGCGATTCCATTCTCGTATCTCGTTTTCTTTTCTAAATTAATTCCATTCCTTCCCGGTTCGTGCGTCGTCGTACATCAGAAAAGGCCTGCATATCTTTTCTCTTCTCTATTCTCTCCTTCACGATCGCGTCATGGTGTCAGTACGTGTGCGTGTGCGCTCGAACACCGTGAGATGATACTCCCAGAAAGCATCGAGTGGCCCTGAAAAGGGCCGTTTTCCTTGTTGCAGAAGTGCGACAAGCGTTTAGGCGCGTTCGCCGCGGATTCGGCGAGCGAGCTGGATGTCCTTGGGCATGATGGTCACGCGCTTGGCATGGATGGCGCACAGGTTGGTGTCTTCGAAGAGCCCGACCAGGTAGGCTTCGCTGGCCTCCTGCAGGGCCATGACGGCGGAACCCTGGAAGCGGAGATCGGTCTTGAAGTCCTGGGCGATTTCTCTCACGAGGCGCTGGAAGGGCAGCTTCCTGATGAGGAGCTCGGTGCTCTTCTGATAACGACGGATCTCTCGGAGAGCGACCGTTCCGGGCCTGTAACGATGGGGCTTCTTCACGCCTCCGGTGGCCGGGGCACTCTTACGAGCCGCCTTGGTGGCCAGCTGCTTGCGAGGAGCCTTTCCTCCCGTGGACTTGCGGGCTGTCTGCTTGGTTCGTGCCATGGCGAACGTCGATCGACGAGTCGAGAGTCGAGAATGAACGAGAAACGAGACGAACGCGGTTTTCCATTCTTTTATATCACTTGTGGGGAGAGGGACGGCTCTGATTGGTCCGAGTCGGGCGTGCAAGGGTGCGTTCTGATTGGTCCTTCCAGCACGAGTCGATCTCTCACTCTCTCTCCGCGCTCGGGACCGACCGTACGTAGGAGTCATTCCCCCGTCTCTCCTCTCCCCCAAGCACTTCTGACACGAGAGTGTCTCGGAGTCCCGGATTTTCGCGATTTCATGCAGATTCAGTACAGATTCCATTCCGATTCGGTTCCAGTGCCACTCAGTTACACGCCAGGACATGGAGTGCCCTTTCCCTCGCCAAGAAAACATCAAAATCTAACGGCCTCGGCGGGGCGAGGAAAAAAAACTATGTCCAACGCTTATAAAAACTGATGCAATGTTAACAGAAAAAAAAACCGGCCGAATCCGTGCAGAGAGTGCACCAGCAAACAGAGATGAAACCGGTCGCAAGAGAGAAATCATCATGTCAGAGGCTGCTACTGTCGAGGAAATGAGAATGGGATTTCGCGACACGCGTAAGCCAAGCCGCGACACTGCTGTGCAGAATCCTGCTCCCGTTCGATCCTCATCCTCGAGCGTGATGATTAAAAAGCTCTTTCTCTCGTTCCCTTTTCTTCTCTTCCCGTCTCTCTCAAAAAAATATGACCGAGATGTATAGGGGAATAATAGTATAAAGAAAAATAATAAAGAACCGCTTCCTCGAAGGGACTTTCCGACATCGTGAACACAGAAATGCATGCGTTCATTCATTCGTTCAAGTTTCGCTCTTTCCATCTTTTTCTTTTGTACTGAAATCGGCACACACGTTTGGAATAACGACCCTCGTTCGAGCTGGTGGTCCTGAAAAGGACCGTTTCGTGATGAGAGGAGTGGCGGAAAAAAAAAAAGCCGTCTCCCGTTTACGTCTTCTTCTCGCTCTTCCTGGGCAGAAGCACGGCCTGGATGTTGGGCAGCACACCACCCTGGGCGATGGTCACGCCGGAGAGGAGCTTGTTCAATTCCTCGTCGTTCCTGATGGCCAGCTGCAAGTGCCTGGGGATGATGCGAGTCTTCTTGTTGTCACGGGCGGCATTCCCTGCCAATTCCAGGACTTCGGCTGCGAGGTACTCCATGACGGCTGCCAGGTACACGGGGGCACCGGCTCCCACGCGCTCGGCGTAGTTGCCCTTCCTCAGGAGACGATGGATACGTCCGACGGGGAACTGAAGTCCCGCACGGCTGGAGCGAGACTTGCTCTTTCCCTTCACCTTTCCTCCCTTGCCGCGGCCAGACATGATTTGCAGTGGGACGTGCGTGTGTGCGAGCGAGAGTTCACACTCGAGAGTGATACGTATGTGTAGAGCGGAGAACGGAGGGGATGGTGGAGAAAAGGAATCCGCCCGTGATCGAAACTGATTGGCGGGGAGGGCGCGGTTCCCCGAGCATGCCGCGCTCGTCACGGACGGATCGCGCTCGGGATTGGAGGACGAGGCAACGTCTTCCGAGCATGCCGCGCTCGTCACAGCCCGGTTCCTCATAAGCGTCGGGATCCCCCGACGCGTCAGTCAGACTCGCACGCCCGTGACACGAGCAAGCATGCCCCCCAAGACGAGTGGAAAGGCCGCCAAGAAGGCCGGCAAGGCCCAGAAGAACATCTCCAAGGGAGACAAGAAGAAGCGCAAGAAGAGGAAGGAGAGCTACGCACTTTACATCTACAAGGTGCTGAAGCAGGTCCACCCCGATACCGGAATCTCGAGCAAGGCCATGAGCATCATGAACAGTTTCGTGAACGACATCTTCGAGCGCATCGCCGCCGAGGCCTCCCGTCTCGCCCACTACAACAAGAGATCCACCATCACCAGTCGGGAGATCCAGACCGCCGTCCGACTCCTCCTGCCCGGAGAACTGGCCAAGCACGCCGTCAGTGAGGGAACCAAGGCAGTCACCAAGTACACCAGCTCCAAGTAAAAGGCTGGACGAGAGCAAAAAGAAAGCCTGGGGAAAACACCAGGTTAAACGGCCCTTTTCAGGGCCAACCATTCCTTTCCCGAGGAGGGATCCCGAGATCGGTGTGTGCGTGTGCACGTTACTTATTTTTTTCTTTGCCTCGAAAACGAAGGAAATTGGACAAATTTTTTTTTACGAGACAACAGATGAAAGGAAAACGAAGGCACTGGGATTGTGAAAAAAAAAAAAAAATAATGATAACGAGAGAGAGAGAAGAGCATCGGGTGGACGAGCCTCTTGCGCGCACGTCCCTCATCATTTTATTTCCTTTTTGAATTAATTAAAAACATATTTCTTCGATCATCGCGAGAGGGACGCGTTCTGACGGAAAGGAAAGAGGAAAAACGGCGGGAGAAAGTTCGACGACACACAGAGAGAGTGTGAAGGCCGGGAAAAAAAAAGCGGGGATTGGGGGTCGAGCTGGAGCTCTTACGAATGAGACCATTCGAATGGTCTCATTGGGAAGAGCTTTTCCAAGGGGTTCTCGCGTGCGTTTCTGAGGTCGAGATCGACTCGTTCCGGGAGAGCCAATCAGAACGCGCCCTGGCGCGGCGGACGCGTCCAATCGGATCCGACGCGTGCTACACGTTTCCCTCAAAGAGAGAGGGTCGAGAGCTCTTACGAATGAGACCATTCGAATGGTCTCATTGGTAAGCGCTGGGGAGATACCCCCAGCGGCTGGGAGCAGGCGAGCTCATTCTCCTTCGTTCGCTCGCTCGTCGTCGTCGTTCGTCCGTCGTGCGCTCGAAATTCAACCATGTCTGGTCGTGGCAAGGGAGGCAAGGGACTCGGAAAGGGTGGCGCCAAGCGTCATCGCAAGGTTCTGCGTGACAACATCCAAGGCATCACGAAGCCTGCCATCCGTCGTCTTGCTCGTCGCGGTGGAGTCAAGCGTATCTCCGGTCTCATCTACGAGGAAACTCGTGGTGTCCTGAAGGTGTTCCTCGAGAACGTCATCCGAGATGCCGTCACCTACACCGAACACGCCAAGAGGAAGACCGTCACGGCCATGGACGTCGTCTACGCCCTCAAGAGGCAGGGACGTACTCTGTATGGTTTCGGCGGTTAGATCTTTTTTTCCATCCGATGGGAAGAGAAAAAAAGGAGACACCCAAAAAACGGTCCTTCTAAGGGCCACCCCATATCCATCCATGGAACGAATCCCTTCAGTGTGCGTGCAAAAAGAGAGAGAGGAAATCTATGACAGATATGCATTTTCTCGCTGCTTCGTAGCATCGTTTCGTTCGTACACCGAGCGCAAATCATTTCTCTGGGTCACTCACACACGTCTCCGTTTCCATTCCGGATCTCGGACGTCAGGCGATCGAAAGGGGGAAAAAAAAAAAAAAAAAAGGAGTTTTTTTCCATGGGATTCAGACACTCTCGCCTCTTTTTGAAGAAAGGGTTATGTGGAATCTCTCGCCGTCTCTGAGCGATTGGTCCGTCGGCGCTGCGAAGAGCGCGTTCTGATTGGTCCTCCTGGAACGAGTCGATCTCGACCTCAGAAACGGACGCGAGAACCCCTTGGAAAAGCTCTTCTCAATGAGACCATTCGAATGGTCTCATTCGTAAGAGCTCTCGACCCTCTCTCTTTGAGGGAAACGTGTAGCACGCGTCGGATCCGATTGGACGCGTCCGCCGCGCCAGGGCGCGTTCTGATTGGCTCTCCTGGAACGAGTCGATCTCGACCTCAGAAACGGACGCGAGAACCCCTTGGAAAAGCTCTTCCCAATGAGACCATTCGAATGGTCTCATTCGTAAGAGCTC
>CAJPEV010003046.1:0-35422 GCA_905338385.1 Darwinula stevensoni | reverse complement strand
TTTTAAATATATTTTCAGGTTTAGAGAGGGACTGATCTTTTATTGAACCACGCCCTTGGTGCAAGTGAGATTCCAACGACACCTGGAATGGGCCACCCACATGGGTTGGCTGGGTAGGCGTCACATTTAACCCTTTCAGACCCAGCGTCAAAACCGAAAAATGAAATAGCTTCCTATCACCAGAGGTTCTCTGGCTGATCTTTTCTCGACAAATGGGAAAGAGCGACACTACTCGGGGGGACTTTCATTGAGACAGCTCAGTCTGCAACCATGGATATGCAGACGAATTTGCTCGACTGGGACGATGGCAATACGTATGCCATCTTGACACTTGACCCCAGCAGAGCAGTGAGAAAGAAAGAGAAGAGTCACTCGTCAGTGCAAGATTTCCGCTGTTTTTCTCTTTGACACGACCCGATGTTCATGATCATTTTGAGCATTGCCGACGTTCCCCACCGAAAAGTGGATTCCAACAAGCGAATGTCTTTTTTTGCCTGTCGAGTGATGTAAGATTCGAATAGCGATACTCATGTTTTAG
The DNA here is from genome assembly GCA_905338385.1 of Darwinula stevensoni. Taxonomy (NCBI): domain Eukaryota; kingdom Metazoa; phylum Arthropoda; class Ostracoda; order Podocopida; family Darwinulidae; genus Darwinula; species Darwinula stevensoni. The sequence continues at coordinate 34,884 of CAJPEV010003046.1, read as the reverse complement.
GCCTCAGCACAGTCATATTAAATGCATCTCTCAGTAACTTTGGGGATATCTGCTGTTGATATTTGAGTACATATGAATTTCATGCAGCAACTAGTGCAAAAGTCCGTGTGCACGCAAGGGCTGAATTAAGTCGAATCAAAACATTTCGTGGACGGCTTTCTGCTCTTTCTTCGCCGGTTTCACTGTTCCTGGAAGCAGCCTGCGTAGCAGCATTTTGTGAACGTCGTCATGCATGCATATCCATTGACTGTGACTCCAGAAGTTCTCTCTTTCTGGCACGTTCTGTAGATCCTGCCGTTGAATAGTTTAAACTTCACCATTTTTTCGGGCATTTTGAGAACGCCAAATGTTAAAAATAAAATATTAATATTGGTGCACCAACTCAATGCTGCAAACTCACGTGAAGCATTGTCTTAAACCGGAGACGGGCCCGGTAACGCGACAAAGTTTGACATATAATCATTGCCAGCAGTTAGGATAGTATTCCGTTGTCGACAATGCCTCATACTATCATTGTTGGTTGTGAGTACTTCGTCCAGGAAGGCATTCAGTACGATGCCATTCTTATCGCAGAAATACTCCTTATGATGTAAAAATGGTTGAACTTTTTCAGCTCTCAACACAATAATTAGCGCCAACAGGTTTCGAACGACACATGCAGTAGTTTAAAACTGACACACAAAACGAATTTTGAACAATTAATAATGAGGTGGAGGGCGGGAGGACGGCTCCCGTCTGAAGAGAAGAACCATTTCCCATTTGTAACGATGAGTAACGGTGAGTTCCACCGCATAGCATTCTAAGGGGACACGACTTTAAAATCTCAAACAAACATGCTTTCGATGAACTTATAATTCATCGAAATAATTTATTAATAATTTAAATAATTTATCATTCATTTTGCGTTTCGTCCATAGGAAAACTCCAATAGCCTGTATGAAAATGTTCAGTAAGTTTCGCTTCTTAACGTTAAAGTGGGAACCCGTCGTTTTCATTTAAGAACGCCACAGTAGAAAAAGGGAAAGATTTTCGAGCTTGGCCTGGATGTGGATCGACTCGATGGGACAGATCTCAGCCGTGCATCGGGCATGGATATAGATTAACAATCTCGTGGTTCCCGGTCGGTTGCGAGAGAATGCGTCGTTTCAGACCGCGAGTTCTGAAGCTCAGAGGACAAAGCAAGCTTTGGACCGTCCGTTCTGCAATCAAGTCTTGCGTTCGGTATCGTGCTATACTTACTGGCCGAAAAGTGGCCTCATCACATGAAATGGGACGAATTTTTGGACTTTTGTCCCAGGAAATATCGCCTCGGGTCATATGCTTACGATTGGCTCGTGAAAATCCGTTCATCCGTCTAAGAGGAGTTTCGCCGGAATGACCCAAAAAAGAGACAGATTAACCTAATATGTATATGCCTATGGATGAGAGATGGCCGGGGCATCGATTTCACACAACAAATCCGTAAGAAAGAGGTATTTCCGGCGGATAGGCAAGTTTTCATGAGATTCAGATTTCCCCATACACATGTCTTGCACGGTTTCCCATGCCAAAGACACGCTTCGCCACCCTGTTTGCTTGCACAGAATGCCCTTCATTCTCAACCGCTACATCCGAAACTGCGTTTCTGCGCAGATCTGCGAGGGTCCCTTTGTCCCCCCCCTCCCCCCTCCCTTGGGGCAAACACGTCATCAGGGCCCTGGAGTTCTCAAGATTAGTGGCCTAAGCGGGATGCGGACCGACCATATCAGCACAACACGATCCTTGGCTCGGAGCAGCAAAGCTCGGTCGACGATCGCGTTCCGGGTCGGGTAAGGACCACGATTCCGATCCTGTTTCAACTCGGAAAATTGAACTCGTGCAGGCCTCTGACGCGAAAAAAAGACAGAAACCCATAGAAAACACGTTCACAGCGTACTTTTTAGACTTTTTACCCAATAAGTATCGCCTACAGGTTCTAAACTTTCGATTGACACCTCACACACTAAAATCCGTCCAATCGTCTAGGAGGAGTTTACCGGAATGACTGAATGACAGACAGGTTAGCCTCTTGTGTATATGGATTAGGAAACAAATGCCTCTGTCAAATTGCTTCCCATCTAAATTCGTAAAAACCACTACAATCACTTACCTCTGGCAGTACATGTTGGGATATCACAGTATTCCCATTCGATGTCAGGGTCGGACACGAAGCACCAGGGTCTTTCCCTCCCGGATGGATTCCGGCAGTAGTTGTGGTGAGACCAGGAGTCCCGATTAAGGAAGTGGCCCTCGTACACGAGATCGATGGTTGGCGTTCCGGAGGGGTCAGAGGAAGAGAAGTCCACCAGTTCTTCGTCATAAATAAAGGATATCGAAAAGTCATCCGGTGTTCCGTAGGGATAGTCTCTCCAGTTGAGGCAAGTCTGACCCGATTTGGTCTCATTCATTTTTCCCACGTATTCCTTGCCCTTTTCCGTCAGAAGACACTCTGGATATACGTGCACTTTCTCACCTGCCAATAATCAAATTCAGCTTGAGAGCGAATGAGGATTGGAACGACTGCAGAAGGAAGAGTGAGGGGAAAATTGGAAAAATTAACCTTTTAAGCTCTATTTCGCACCATATTTCAATTGTCAACTGTTTGCGGATCCTACCTAGGCGAATACGCTATAGGCAAATATCAATCACGATGCTCATCTTCGGAGGATGCAGAATGATGGAAATCACAAGAGGAAACTACAGGGATGGGTTTCCCATGCCAAACCCTTATGAACGCAAACAGCGACGAATCGCCCTGAGGAATAACTAAGGAATCTAATGACTAAGGAATCGCCCTGCAAATAAGCAGAAAACTTTAAATCCCTCAATTCGCGGCAACAAGAGGAAGGCACCGCTCTTACCGACGCCACGATCCTCTGACTAGTCGCGTGCCTCCTTTCATTTCCTTGCCCATCTTGTAGATGGGCAGATGAGGGCTAAACTCAGTTTTCCATGGAAGTTGTCCCCTTGCTTGTAGACTTTCCTGAAACTTATTTCACATAGGCACACCCCCACACTTTGAGGAAAATTTAATGTAAGAATACCCTGTTCTTATCTCGAAGCGTTTGCTAAACACTCTTTTGTCGCTCTGGCCGAGCCAGCGGCCAGGATCGTGCACGCTATTTGTTTACGCGGAGTTCCTCAGTCGCGAAGCCAGCGAGGAAATCTAGTTTAAGTATATGAGGAATGTCCTCACATTGCACTGCACCCTCCCGGAAAGAAATGCACCACGAATCCGGCTTCAAAGGGGCGCATTTCGCCGTGTGGAGAACGACTCCATCCGAGAATCCTTTTGGATGTTCGCAACGGAACGTGACGATCCCTCCTTGTGGTGCTGGGTATTCTCCGCTCCAGCCCACATAGGACACCTTCGCATTCTCGATCATCGGATACTCTCTCAGACACAACCCTGTATTTCAGAATATTGGGGTCACGGTCGCGTTGTCAAATCCGTCGAGATGAAATTACCTTACTTTGGACTCACTCTGGACGTAGGACCCGTATCCATTGGCCTCCACGAGCCTGGTCATCCCGTTGAGGATCAACTGGCACGAACGATCGGTTTCCCGATAGTTGAAGGCGTAGCAGGGAATCGGTTCCTGGAGCACACGATTGATGGTGCACGTTCCGAGGGACAGTTCCTGAGATTCTGACGTCACATTCTCGTATCTCTGCCCAGGATGCACAAATAAATATGGAATCAATTCGACGGATGTGACATCTCGTGATAAGAGTAAGAACCCAAGGAATATGAGTTTTTCTTCCCGGAATCTGCGTGGTTCCATTCTCTTGCCTGGATCCTTTGGAATGACCGGGATGACTCGGGTTCGAGCGAGCCGGTTGACTGTGGAACATTTAGATGAACTGCATCGACGTCAACGCCGACCTTGGTGGCCAAAGTAACATTGATTTTCATTTCTTTCATGAAGACTGTTCTGGAGGAAATTCAAGGGAAGATGATTCATGTGTTTCCCACCTAATCAATAAAGTTTGAATGCTACATGCTGCCTAGAAACGGCCCTGGCTTCGCCTCGCATGTGCCAGCCTTCTGAGTAGGATAGCAACAATATCTGGCACATTTTAACCTACTACCCGTTGAAACCTGCTATTCCTATCGAGGCATGAAAAACCAGGATTGAAAATTCCCTCATCATCACATTAATGTTCATCTCTATACCAGTACACGGTAAGGATTGTTGCCAGCACAAGAAAGAGAGATATCAGTCCAATGTGCTTCTTTTTTTCGCTTTTTTCCTTCCTTTTTTTCTTTTTTTCTTATTTTTTCTTCTTTTACTTTTAACCCACATTGCACGGCAGATGCATTCTCTGCATATTAAACCCCTCTTCGCTGAGTAAAAATTGCCCCTTGTCCTGGTATCGCTATGGTCGCTATCAAGTCGCCATATCGTTAAAAAAAAAAAGAAACGTTTCACTCATTAACAGACTAAAACTTCGGGTGTCGATATGCATTTACGTAAAAAGAAGAGAGAGAGAGAAATGCGAAATTTTCCATGGTGAACCCAAACGGGCTCTGAATCGTCTATTATACCCATATCCACCCATGCCCCGAGACGGGTCTTTCACCCAGCTTGTCTTTTAATTCCTTAATTTTAACGAGAAATTCTAACTTTAACGAGAAATCATTCCTGAGTTTCGTCCTTCTTCCAATTTAGAGCAAATGTTTTCATTGATGAAAGAAGGATGAAAGAAGGTAAGCTAAAGATTTTCCTTTTAAAGTGAAATTTATTTCACTTGAAGTAGCATATATCTTGCCGACACTAAGTATTTTCTGGCCACGATAAAAGCCGGTTTCTCTTGTCTCGCCCGCTGCAATAAATCCCAGTTTGGCCCTCGAGCAAGGGCAACGTTCATGCACGGAAATATGCCTGAAATGGAATACCTGAAACGAAATGCCTGAAATAGAATGTCTGAAATGGATCGTTGCGGACCGGTTCCCTGCAAGGGAGTTGAGAGACTCCTTCTGAGATGAGGAGAAATACAAATCGAAGGGGAAACCGGAAACTCGATAAGATAAGGTGAAGACCGCCACGACTAGTGCTTTGTGAAGACCACGATATCTTCGTCTAAGCCAGGGTGGACGCCCTTATCTCATGTTGTGATTATTTCCTGCCAGTGCCTTCGCAGCCCAGCACGTTCGAACTGGCGCATTTGAGAATAGCCAGAGAAGAACCGCCGATTCGAGAAGGTGAGTCAGATTAGCGAAATTGCCGATCCAGGCTGGGTCAAAGCCATTGAGTACTGGTGGCACTGAGGCCCAATAAGCGACACGCACGAGGATTGCACGGATTGCAACAGGCAAAAGACGGGAAATGGATTTTCAGGAATTGTGGTTCTTGTTTAGCGATATGGAGTTTCAAGTACTTATCAAGTTCTGTTAAAGCGGAAAGTGTTTCAAATTTTTTTTTAGGTTCATCAACTTTTAACAACGGAATTTTTTTTCGAAAAAATTTTTCATGCGAAGATAAAGCTGCCCAGGGAAAAGCAACTCAGAAAATTCACTTCTACTGGTGCATTTCAGCGGTACGGCTCCTCAAAGTTTCATCGCCGTTGAAGGACGAGACTTATCTCGCTGGGTGAGATTGTTAGAGAATCTTCCATATAAGGGAAAGCATGTTTTCCGTTTGTTATTGTGACGCCATAAGGGATGATTTGCAAAACGAAAGCGAAGAAATGTATGACATATCATCACCTCTTTATACTCAATGGCATCAAATGTTTACTTGCATTCAAGAGCAGGGAAATGAATATATGAGAGGCGAATCTGACTCAGACCGAACTTTTCCGCCAATTCACGATTTGAGTCGGGAGTGACAGAGTGCTACAACTTTGTCATGATCATTTTAAGACCGTCACGGAATAAGGATGTCATCGCGTATCATCTGTTCAGTAGGTCCCTGCACGAAGGCCAAAATGAAAGATAATTCCACGGGGAGATGTCGGTATGCATTTGTTTGCCATGCACTCGTTGACGTGAGAAAATTTGCGCTTGTCCTTGCCATGGTCCTTCGACAATATGCAGGTTCATCGTGGAACTCGGGACTACGCTTCAATATCATAATAATGAATCCAAAGTGGTGATCGAGTCTGCTTGTGAATCGCTTTAATACCAATTTTTCCGGCCTTTAAGTCATTGCATGCGATAAATACTGTTTAACACAAAAGTGTTTTGGCATCCTACTTGACGATGCGCTTCATGGCCTTCAGAACAGTTTTTCAAGGATATCATCTTCGGCAAGTTATGCGTTTTTCTTTGACCAAGAATGACCATGCCATCATAAATACCTTCCAATTTCTACAGTGCATTCTTTCTAAAGTGAAGTCAGCGTCGTGACTTAAAATAATTTTCCCGCTCCTCTCATTGTTCAGGGTTGAGGGATGAGAATCGGAAGAAAGTATGGAGGCGCACGATGCAATCCACGCTGACGCAGTCGAGGATGGTGACAAAATCTGTTCGCACTGGTATATTTGAAGCAAGCATCTAAATTGGAGAACATTATTTACATTTTTCGGCACACGTCTCTGCTTCTCTTGCTGACAGCACGAGACCCATTCCATCGAGGTCCCTTGTACTCCACGAACTACATTGTAGGCGAAGTCTCGCGAAATGTTCCCTCTGCGGCGATGTGATCCCTGTGTCTCAGATGGAGCAACATCTCAGTGAAGATCATGCACTAGTCCAATGCCCTTACTGCCACAACGAGTTCCAGAAGATCACGTTGGAAAAGCATCAGGTTTGGATCTCATATACCTCACCAACGAAGAAACTCCAGCTATCCGTCTGGACGTCTCATGTTGTTCCCATAGGAAGAATGCCCCGAACAACCCTGTTCGTGCGAGTATTGCGACCTGATCGTCCCTCTATCTGGTCTGAATGATCATTGGAGTGCTTGCGGGTCGAGGACGGATGCTTGCCCCGACTGTGGGAAGTACATCCAGTTTCAGGACTGGAAATTTCATATTGAATCGGGACACGCCTCGGTTGCGCCTACTGGTCAGTTCTGCTGCAAGTCAGCAAGTCAATTATCAGGCTTAAATTCTCAACTGCTTCAATATTTTCTTGAGGGCGCCTGCAATTGGGAGAAATTGAAAGATATCTATTTTTTATTCCAGAGAGGCAAGCAAGAAGGGAGGTGGATGAGCCATCGATTTCAAATACTCGATTTGGTTAGTATTTTCACCCGTGCCTCATGGTTTTTTTTTAATTTTCAGAGAATACTCTGTTTCATTAATTTCATTCAGATACTGAACCTTTCCGAAATGACGAAATTCCATGCAACAAATGCGGCCTGTTCCTTCCAGAAGAACTGATCGCCTTCCATCAGGTATCATTTTTGGATCAGGAAGTGACTTCAAATCGCTTCGAAGTGACGCACGATATTCTGCTCTTCGTTACAGGCTGCCTGCAGACAGACTGATATGACGACAGAGCCTTCTCAGAGGCCTTCATTGGTTGGGCGCGCAATGGAGTTTTGGCGTTTGCCTCTGCTGGGAATGAGTCTGCTCCGTCCAGTCCTCTTCCCATCTGACATGTGCGGAAAAATAAGGAGCAACAGTTTACCCCAGTCGTCCCGATGTTCTTACTAAAAGCTATTTAAATTGATTGGGGAAAACCCATTAGTTTCGAATGAGTTTCTCATCCGTCGATTTTGCCAGTTTTTATGCTCACATGATCCGTTGCCTTATGACAACGGAAAAGGAATGAGAACTCATGTTGCAACGACGTTTTTCTATTTGCTTCATTTCCTCTGATCTGATGTCGTTTCAATCCATTCCAGATCAGCTGTGAACGATTCCGAAGTTTCCTCAAAAGAGGATCCCACACTACAATGGCCTCTCGAAAGCGCTGAATTTTTCCCGTCAGCCACTAGAAAAGCCGACTCACCTATTCAAGGTCTCCATTTTGTCATTGAAGCAAATGCACGAGAGAATTTTGATACTGAATGATTTCTTCTGTTTCTTTTTTGCAGGGATGGAAGAGGTTTTGGGTGTAGCATGTCAATACTGCGGAGAGAAAGTCCCGGTGGAAAACCTTGACATCCACGAAGTGAGTCCACATTTTCACTCATTCCTGCCACGCACATCATCGAACAGATGACATTCTTCCCTCAGTACGAATGCGAGAGAGCAGGCGGAGAGGATGGAACCCACTGCCACTCGAAACGGTAATTTCGCGTTTCCAAGTGTATGACTCGTAAGAGCCTGGACCTCCTTTCCAAGTTTTCTGTTGAGATTCTTCATTCAGATTACTATGTCTCGAGATGCAATTTTTTTCCATATCATCCTCATTTCTCATGCTAGTGATGCAAGCCATGGACACCTGGACTCCTCGCCAAGCTTATGGATTGCACGGTTCTGGCGAAATGCGACAAGTTCCTGAGGTAAAAATTATCAAATCGAATTCGTTGGATTTTTTCGGGTCATGGAAATTGTGAATTTACTATTTCAGTGGAATGGTCTGGACGTAATGCATAAGGAAGATCCAGGTGGGTCATCGGAACATGGGATGAGTTCCTACCTCGGGTGCAGGTTTTGCAAGAAGAAGTACCCAAATGATTTCATGGAAGTCCATGAGGTAAAGCTTCATCGTATTTCTAAAATTCGGAACGTCTCTTGGTTTCTTTTTCATATATTGACCTCTTGATCATATTTCTCACCCTTCGGAGTTACATACAACACCATTCATGCAATCTTTCATGGGACTTTGTCCCGTCAGGCTTGTTGCTCAGGGCCCATAGAGGAAGTCGAGGACCGAGGCCGCCGTGAGTCCCAGTAACTCTTGGTATCCTTTGCGAATGTTGTCGTACGAAGATACCAAGATGGCAGGATTTCTTTCAGGATCTCCCACTGGGTCTCTTCCAACATCTCCGACTAGGTCCCTTCCAGGATCTCCTACTGGATCTCCTGCAAGATCACCTGCGAGATTTCCTGCAAGATGTCCTGCCAGAGGTAGCCCAGAAACCAAGAGTGACTTCGTTCAGTGCCAAGGTTGTTCGCAGTCGGTTTTGGTCTCGATGCTCATCCTACATCAGGTGATGCGACTGCGTATTCGTAGTTGCTCTTATTACTTGTCACCATACGCAATGTAGAAGGCATACACGTCTTGTTTTTTGACAGAGGTATTGCTCCGAGCGACCAAACCGTGATGGTGTTCCTCTTCCTGGCCAGCCGCCAATTCTAGGTGTGATGGGAGCTGACAGGCTCAAGGAAGTTGTGAGTTTGACGTCATCAGTTCTATTTACGTTTCCTTGTTCACTGTTAACTTATGGTCACTGTGGCATATTTATCTCATTTTGATTGCTAAAAGCAGATCATATAATTCGAAACGTTCATGGTTGTTAATTGCCTCGTGTTGCTCAATCTTGTTCACAAGCGTGATACGCATTCACAGAACCAATTTCCAAGAAGAAAACCCGAAAGATCCCAGGAAGACATGAGATTTCCCAGTCCATTCCATTACCAAGAACCCCAAGAAAGAGAAGACGCTACTCAACCCATCGACGATGACGAAGGTAGGCGTATTCCCCATTCCGACGATTTCCTAAGGAATCATTCTCCTAACGGAAAGTCTCTGTGGAATGCCAACGAAGACATGCAGAGCATAGCGAGAGGCTTGCACGCCACCAGCTTCGATGATGGACCGAACCGCTGGGAATACCACGGTGGAGCGAGGCCCAAACTCCGCGGGCCGAAGACAGAAACTCAGACTTTCTACTGGTACGACGACCCCTCTCTGTTTAAATATTGCGGAACTGAAAAGCAGCGTTAGTTAAGGGCAGCTCATGATCTTTATAATGAATAAAAATTCATTGTTGTATTAATGGGAGCACGAAAGGTGTGCTTATGTCAGTCGCTAAGCGTGTAACCGTTTCATGTTCACAGTTCATACTGCATCAAAATCACGAAAAAGCAGAGTGGAAATTGAAACCTTCGATCGAACACTGGAGTGAAAGTATCCGCCCCGAGGAGGAAAGTAGTTGTCTGACGACTTTTTCCTCTCGCGAGTTTCACAACTTTTAAATAAAAAATCACTGCTAGCAAACCTAGCGTGCATAATAATATCATGCATGATATATATTGCGTCTTTTTCATACATGGCAACTGCGTAGATATAAATTGGCAATGCGAACATAGATAGACGAAAAACTCTCTCCTTGAGGCAATGGAGCCTTAGAACATGCTAGCTCTTGCTAGCAGGCCCCCGCGCATGCGGAATGCAGACGGAGAGGCCGGCCTCCCTTCTTCTCGAACAGGGTGAGTCAAAAGTCACTGGACGACTTTCAACAGCTATAACTCAGCAAGAAAGGCATTCATTTGCATAAGGCTTTTTGCTCAAGAAAGAGCATGCATTACTCGACCAAACAACATAGAAATTAGCAGGAAATACCAATAAGAAAAGGGATGAGCCAGCACAAAACGAAAAGGAACATTTTTCAGCTTGAAGGCGACATTTAGGGTACAGAGGATTTGCGATTACTTTTGCTGCTCCAATTGGTTTTCTGAATTTCTAACTTATTCCATCTGTGAAGGAAATCTTCCCGAAGTGAAGTGTCGTTTTGCTCCAGAGACAGGTGGATAGGCCAGGTCGGGCCAGTCTAGTGGCCTCCCAGGTCGCCGGACCTGACTCCACTCCACTTCTGGCAGTGGGGTTTCATTTAAAGACCAGGTATGCGCTGAAAATTTGCGTACGAACATTGAACTGAAGCAACGCATCGCTAAGAAGATTGCCAGAGTTGCCTTTCGATGACGGCTCGCGTGATCGCGTGATTTCCAACAGTGCGTATATATTAATTATTGTACGCTCTTTCCTGTGCGAAAAAACCGTTTGCAAATTAATGACTTTCTTGCCGAGTTATAGTTGTTCAAAGTCGTTAAAGGGCTTTTGACTCACCCTGTATTGCTAGTGCTACGAGATACCCCTATGCATCCTCAATGAGCGGGAGGGGGCCACCAGGCTCTGGCCTCGTATGCGCGATTCTAGGCATGAGACTGGACTTCCCTCGTTTTGTGTCAACTGAAAATGAATGCAATGCAATGCTCATCAGATATCTATTTAAGTTACTTGCTCTCCTAATGGATGCTTTCAGTCGTATGGGGAAGGGTCTCCTGAGAATTTTTGAGGAGGCCGGCCCTCCCTTGCCGCCCTTGACGAGTCGCAACTAGGCAATAGCAAATCGGTTGTTCATATCACGTCACCGCAAATTATTCCTTGTTTTTCTATATTGCTCCTCATTCACCTGAGCTATTTATTACTGAATAGCCTTGTTTTTATCCTCTATTTATAACCATTTATGTGCGATGCATTCCTTCTTTTCAAAGACGGAGTGCCGAATGAAGCATATCCTGAGACCACCTTCGGCCAAAGTTCGCGAGCTGAAGTGGCATAGTTGAAAAACTGTTCGGTGAAAATGTTGTTCGTGCTTGGACGATACCCGGACGCAATTGCTATCTCTTGTGTTGCAATTGACGAGAAGGAAAGTGCGCTCGATAAGCCAGGTCACTCATGCTGTGAACCTTGAGGGGCTCATGCCATCAGCACTTCTTTCGCATTCCATCGTCGATATGTGTGATGAACCGCATCTTCGGCCATTCATGGAAAACTGGCCAGGAAGCCTATTCCATTTACTCCTGCACCAGATTCTCTTGAAAGTGTGATCAAGTCTTGCCAGTTGTCTGACATGTCTGGGTGAGAACACGATGCGGTCCCCTTGCGCGAAGACGGAGTTCTGTCGGTTGAGTGTCGGTGCTTTGGCTATCGTCTCGAGGAGCGATCAACACGCGAGAGCATGCGTCTAGCTGGCAGTCAGCAGGTTTTCATGGAATGGGAGCAAGTTTTCTCACCGGCGATGTCTCCCTGCCAGACGGTGGTCATCGAGTCCAAATCTGTTAAAATCTGTCTTCAGCTGGCTTCGGCTCATGAGGATTCTCATGGGAAAATTTCCATCTTTGTTCGGCTTGAAGTGAATGGGGAAGGAGTACCTATTTCGTGTTTCCTCGAGTGTTTGATTTAATTCTGATCGTATCATGAAGGAAATCGATGCTCAAGCTCTTTCTACGGTTCTTATTTTCCAGAAAATGTGATATTTATCCACATGAAATCATTCCATGTAGCCATCAATGCGTCCACTTAACTTCGGACTTAGAACTAATGGTTAGCTCTATTTCGTGCATTTCCATTATATGACTTTGAATACGAGTGAAGCTGTTTCATTGGATGGACTTCATAAAGCCTGAAGGAGTTCGAAGGAGGGAAACGCCCCTCTGCAAGTACTCATTCTCTCAAATAATCTCAAAAAAATCAATACTAGGCGGTGAAACTGGAAGTGTTTGAAAGTGGATGGTGCTGAGAAATGATGAGGACACAGCGGCCGTGCAACATGAAAATGTATCTGCAATGCATGATGGGATCCTCCAAAATGTCCATGCCACCACCAAAGATATGATAGAATTCCTAAAGAGAAAGACCGTTTGCTGAGTCCCGTTCCCATCGGGGACTACTGACTTCATGAAGTGATTCAGAATTTTTTGGAAATCTGCTAAGGAAGTAATAAAGGTCCCTCCCCTTTACAAACCTTACACCCGCCAAGTGAATTTGGAACAAGGTCGACGTCCCATGTTGGACATCCGGTTAAACATCCATCTGGGTGGGGTAACATCCACCTTGCTCGAGAAACATTTGCGAATGACCTGGTGGATTTTCACCGGGTTTGACATCCATCTGCTTCCAAATACACATCCAATCCACCTGGTCTCTTCAGCCAGGTGAATGTTTTATAGGGGTCCTCCGCTTGCCCCCTCGTATCTTCCAGGCAAACCTGGCGTCTCAAAGTAAATGAAGGCGTTTTCCAATTTTCCTTCAGTTGTGTTCGCTGACTAAAGGGACTTCGGGATATCCATAAAAAAAAGGTAATTCGTGTTCAAATGTGCTACTTAGTCGTCTTCATTTGCAACGCATTTCTTTCTAGAGGAATAAATTTCGCATTGCTTTTTTTTAAAAGTCATATGTGAACATGCAACGTCACACATTCAACCGCATAATCACAATGGTCGTTGAAGTGTGTAGAGAATTTGTCTAAATTTGCCGTTTTCAATGAGAAATTAATGGGAAATTATCGAATGAGCAAAATGAGAGTTGAGATGAAGAAAACTTGAAGAATTGCTTATCCTTCTCACAATGCAGTATATTGCGTTAATTTCTTCCCCATCTGAAGGAGACATGTGGAACCTTTGCCGGATGATGATTTAGCTGAATCTCTTCCCAGAAATATCAGCAAAATGACTCTCACGCGGGATCATTTAAGATTTATGCGATATAACTCCCCTCAGAAACTCAAAATTCTGTGAGAGAAGTGAGGCAATGACGATGTCAATAATATTCTCTGGAACGCCAAGCGAACATTCTTTCATGAAAATTGGGGTTGACGAAACTAGACGTTTTAAAATTCCGTGGAACTTTTCCAAAATGACGTCCTCACTACCCCTAATAATTTTTTTCCGATGTTCAATGAGCCATTGCTTCAGTTTGCCCCTCGAACGAGAGCAATGTGGATGAAAGAAATGGGATCGCCTGAATTAGATCGTCGTGCCATTGTAGCTGTCGAAGGGATTGCTCACGTGAAACTTCATGAGACCGAGTAGGAAACCGGAATGCTCGATAAGATAACGCCAAGACCGTCATGCGATGGGATTTCTCAGCAAGAGCAGCAATATCGTCGTTCATGGCAGCCTGGACGACCTTATCTCGAGTACTGAGTCTTTCCTGCTCGCCTGCTCTCCTCGTTCAGTGGAAGTGTCGATGCGCCAGCGTCTCGCTCGTGCGTTGACGAGGCGTCGCTTGAGGGGCCTCCGCGTCACTTCGAACAGGTCAGTCTCGTCGGTCGCCATAGAATCCGCAGTTAAAAGCTGGATGAATAGTACCGTGGGCGAGCCGTATCGACATTGCTAAGAAGCGAAACGACCGATCGTGAATAGCCCTAGTGCAAAAATGCAGGATTCCATAATTGTTGTAGTCGGCTTCGAACTGTGAAGTTTAAAAGTACTCATCTCATCCTATGAATGTTAAAAACTTCCTAATTTCCGAAACACATAAATAGACCGGACGGGAAAACTTCTTTGAATGACGAATGAGAACTTGCGTCACCCTGTCAGTGTGCTTTATGGAATTTCATGACGAAAATAAACACTTTTAAAGTATTTTTCACCGATCTCAAATGACGTTACTAACAGACTTCATGAGGCAAGACCAGCAGAAAGAAAGTGATGGAAAGGAAATTCTGATAGCTTTAAAGGAAGCAAATGACTCCTGCTGTAAATTTTCTACCATTTCGATGAAGTCTGGAATGAATTCCCTGCACATTAATTCATACATGGATTCGCAATCGACGGTCCGGTCCTGTTTCACTTCTTCCTGCTGGGTAATTGAATGTGATGATCCTCATTTCAAATACATTCTAGTGGCTTAGGAAACAGTTTCAGAGGAGTGTTTTCATTCGGCCAATTTACGTCCATATTTGCTGGGAAAAAAGTTCGGAAATATTCTTAAATATTTTTCATTTCTCGCCTCAGCAATTCTATTGAAGTGACCCTTGCGTCACGAGAGTGCACTCACTTTTACATGATCCCAATTTTCAGTACCGATAGATGAACATTGAAGACAAGATGTCTGGAGAAGATCCTGATGCTACCCATGCCGACGCAGGCGAAGGTGGCGACGAAATCTGTTCCCACTGGTATGTTTGAAGCAAGCATCTAGATTGGAGAACATGTTTTCCGCCTTTCGGCCCATGTAACAGAATCTTTTGCTGTTAGCGCGAGACCCATTCCATCGAAGTCCCTCGAACTCCACGAACTGCATTGCAGGCGAAGTCTCGCGAAATGTTCCCTCTGCGGCGATGTGATCCCTGTGTCTCAGATGGCGCAACATCTCAGTGAAGGTCATGCACTAGTCCATTGCCCTTACTGCCACAACGAGTTCCAGAAGATCACGTTGGAAAAGCATCAGGTCTGGATCTCATATACCTCATCCAACGAAGAAACTCCAGCTATCCGTCTGGACGTCTCATGATGTTCCCATAGGAAGAATGCCCCGAACAGCCCTGTTCGTGCGAGTATTGCGACCTGATCGTCCCTCTATCTGGTCTGAATGATCATTGGAGTGCTTGCGGGTCGAGGACGGATGCTTGCCTCGACTGTGGGAAGTACGTCCAGCTTCAGAACTGGAATTTTCACGTACAATCTGGACATGCATCGACTGCACCATCTGGTCAGTTCCTTGGCCTGTCGAGGACTAACCTAGAACTCTCTCAACTAATCATTATTCTCCAGGTGCCTGTCTCAATTCGGTCGAATTTAAAATGATTAGAATAAATAAAAGTTCAGAGAAGGAAACAGAAAGAGAGACGAAGGACCCTTTCTGTGAAATTCCTTATGGATCATACTTTCCCTCATATAAGATTATTCATCCGTCCTTAGAGATATCCTAACCCTCGCCGAATTTATTTTGCAAACTATGAGTCATTCCAAGCTCCCAAAACCCCATGAGATAGTTGTAGGCAACTCATTCCATACGATTGATCATTTCTCACCATGTACTTTTTCTGGACCAGGGAGGGACTCCTTCGCATTGGGTCCACCCACGCCCTTCGGTTATTCACCGCGGCCTGGCTCTGGGCAGACTCCTCCCCCGCCTATCCCTCCTCCAAGGCCCTCCTTGGCTGGACGTGCTGCAGAGTCTTGGGGTCTCTCTCATCAAGGAGGAGATCGGCAGAATCCTGTTCTCGCATCTGACATGTACGGAGGAGGAAGCACCCTCTTTCCTTATTTATTAATAGTTTCTTTCTTCTCCCAAAGGCTGTTGAGGCGTGGGGACATATTTTACAATAGCCGTGAAATTCTGAGATTCCTCCTCATTTCGTTCTCGTGGTGATAACGCACCCGTTTAATTTCAGATCGACAGAGAATGCTGTCGGAGCATCAATTGAGGATGCCTTGCAGCCGGAGCACGCCGACGGTTCTCAGCTTCTCCCATCTGCCACTGGATTCGCCAACTCGGCGGTTCTAGGCAAGCCTGTCGTGCTTCGAGTTTTTCATTTTCTTCCTCGCATTCAGATCCTCGAGTCTCGGAGCATGACACGCCCCCCCATTTTTCTTCAGAGTCGTATGAAACCCCGAACTTCCTCGTCGCTTGCCGATACTGTGACGCGGAAGTGCCGGTGAAAAATCTGGATAGCCACGAAGTGAGTTCGCTTCTCCTCGATCTTCCGCGAGTCACGCGATGCCTTTCACATGGGAACGTCCCTGCTTCAGTACGAATGCGAGAGATCGGAGGAGGAGAGGATTCGTCGTGAGGCCAGACGAAAGGGTAAATTCTGCCTTTGCTGTAACTATGGGATGTTGGATTTCCTTTTTATTATCTGTGCCCACAATTCTTCCAACGGTGTCGGATGCTTGTATCATTTGTTTGTCATTTTGGACGATATTGCATTTTTTTTGGAGCGGGGCCGAAATTCCACCCACAGATTCAACCTTTCATTCATGTTTATCCCATCATCTTCATGAGAGTTCGCGAAATGAAATTTCACCTGATTCCGGAAAATATTTTACCGCTATGCAAAAGCGCACACGTGATCGTCTTTCCAGCGGACTCCCTGAGAACACACCGGCCACCATCAAAAGATGCATCGCTTCCCTGCCAGTTCTGCGACGAAAAGTGTCCGAGCGAAATGCTGGAGTCGCACGAGGTAAAAAAATAAAAAAATAAAAAAATAAATTGGAATTCCCCTATGCGCTGAGGCCAGTGAGACTTTATTGTTTCAGGCGCGCTGCTCGGAGAGAAATTCGAAAGGCGGAGACTGGCACCTCGGTGAGTCTCAGGCACTCGTAGAAATTCAATTTAAATTCATGTCGCATCGAGAAATGGATTCGTTTTTCAGGAACTGCCACCGGAACGGAGCCGAGCGATCAATTGGTGCAGTGTCAGCTTTGCTCGCTGTCATTTTCGCTTTACAATGCCCTATTGCACCAGGTTTCCCCCCAAAAGTTGTCATTTCGAACTCTTCAGCATCCGAACTCAGAAATGAAACAACTCCGGATTTTTTCTTCGGCAGAGGTATTGTCCCTTCCCTCCCGACGGAGACGATTTTTCCAGCCGGCCCACCGTTGAAAGCCCAAGGGCAACGGCGAGTTCCGAAGACGTGAGTTTTTCTGCCGGCGCTGCTTTCTTTGCCTTGCTCAAGTGGAATTAATGGTAAATTATGTTATTATAAATTATTGAAAACCGAAAAGGACGATTCAATGCGAAAAGGTTTTTTTTGCAATTAGTCAGCTCATATTCCTCTGCCCTACCCTAATATGCGTTCACAGGAAACTTCCGCGAGAGCCTTAGCCGAAATCCCCCAAAAGAACTCGAGCGACAATCTCAAAGATTTCCAGGAGAGAGACGAAAAATTGGGATGGAAGGCCGCCTTCGGCGACGGCGAGGGAAAGCGCATTTCCTCTCGCATTTCGACCAGCTTCGCCGCTGCCCGAGAAAGGGAATCGTCCCATGAGAAAAGAGGAATCGCCTCGTCCGGGGACGAACATGGTTCCGTGCGGCGTCCCGGCTCCGAGAGAAAGGGCTTGGACCCGGCCGATCGAGACGCGAATCGGCACCACGGGGGCGCGAGGCCGAAAGTCCGTCAGGGCTCCCCGCAGCCCCAACCTCTCCACAGGTCCGGAAATTCCGGAAAATTTGTCAGGTCTCTTCCGCTCCTTATTGCACCGGTCTGAGACTAAAATCATTCCACAGGGCCGACACGAAGCACGAAGAAACCGCGGCGGACATCGTCGTGATCCCCTGCGAGTTCTGCTCTCTCCCCATCCCGATGAACCACCTCTACTGGCACCAGGTGAGAGAGGCAAACGCAAAAAAATGAGTTCGTGGAGACCGGGGGATCGACTCCGCGACGGCGCCGTCTCATCACGAATCGCAGCGAATTAAAACGTCTCCTTTGCAAAAAGATTTACAGGCGGCAATTTTGGCCCAGAAATCCAATGAAATGGCATGTGAATGACATGGCATTGCCATATGTAATTGTGGTGTCATCTCCACTGAATTTCCCGGTCCCTTTTCATTTACAGGTGCCAATTTCACCTTTCCCGTAATTTCCATTTGCCAATTGCACGGCATCGCCGTTTGTATTTCATCTGTAAATTCCATGGCAACACCATGGCATTGCCATAAGCAATCCACCTGTCATTTGCATGCGTAAATTCCGTGGCAATCCCATGAAATAGCTAGAACATTTATGTATCAGTCATGAGATTCCAATGAGAACTCCAGCAAATATTGATATGTTCTAACATATACTAGTTTATCCATGGCATTAATCATGAACGTCCACGAGTTTCAATGACAAAATATGCACCATTTCGCGACGAAATGCCAAATCCCAGTTCGCCGAATCCCAATTAGCCTAATTACATATATGTAGAATGCTCAAAGTGCGTAAGAGCTAAAATGAAGAAAGACAAAATGTCGAAAGCTAAAAACGTCGATGAGACATTTTATATCCCTGTCTTAAACGATACGTAGTAATCTACTCTCCAAAAAAATATTCATAACACATCGTAATCTATGAGCTGCAAATTGCAAGTGGGGAAAGATCAAGGAAACAAATTACCATTCAGAAAATTCAGAGTCGCACATTGTGGGCGATGGCCCTCAAATAGGATGTTTGTCATCCTATTTGAGGTGTCAGATGTCTCTTGTTATGTCATATGTCTCACACACACTGCATGACCCTTCTTAAGGTTCAAGGAAGCCCTTGAATGGACGACCACCAAGAAAAAAGAATACTTTTTCAACTATCAGCAACACAATTTTTCACTTTCGACAACTAAAAATGAACATGAATGGGAATGCAACTGACCTAATGCATCCAGCTTGCTTCCATCAAGTTTTGTGCATCCAGCTATGGCACTGATGTAGCATCGGTTTGGTTCATCGGCACCAAAAATCTTTGCGAGGAGGGGTTCACAGCAGGACTTCCAATCTTGAGTCCAGGACCCTTGAGTCCGGGATGACTTACCTCCAAATTATGAATTCTATAGGTATACTACGGGGTATATAGGTCGGGATGCTCATTTTCGTCAGAGTGATGTTAATTCTAGACTGGTTGATTAATGCAAAATCAATTGCGTCGTGAAAGTGACAACAGCATTTCCTGTGTAATGACACGGATCCACAATGACCATTCGTAAGCACTCATCAGTAAAATTTCCATGGCGATTCCAGGTCACTCTGTCAATTCCATGTCCATTCCCGGTAATTTCCACCGTGGATTGTCAATTCCCTGTAAATGGCCCCCTCGATCGGGAATTGCCATATACAAGGTAAATTACATGTCAATCACTGGTAACTTTTTTGTAAGGGTCCCCATCCGTTCTGATGGTTATTTCCCCTACACCCTGCCTTTCCTTTGCAAAGCCGCTGATGAAAATTCACCTGCACCTTTTCCTCTTCATGTGGATGAAAGCAAGAAGACCTTCCACCGCTGGAATGGATGATATGCATATAACACGCCACAGTCAGACATTAAAGCCGTTCTGATTGCCCCATCTCATCACAATCTGATGACTTTTTATTTTTATTATTTATTCGCTTATTTATTTTCCTGTGCGAGTCGAGCTCCCGCAATAATTTTTGTTTCCTTGGCCTTCACACTATCTCGTTCACGCAATCATTCCAACGCATTACATTATTTTCCCCAAGATCGAGTGCGGAAAAAAGTATTTACAGGAAGATCTTAAGCTTGAAGAACCTCGGCGACCTTCCAGACCGCATTCCAACCCTCTGCCGTCGGCTGAAACGCGCACGGAGACCGCGGAACCCAAGTCGCATATGGCGAGCATTGAACCAGAGAACTTGGACTCAGAGCGGAGTACATGCTCCACAACGGAAGGTAGGTAGCATTCCTTAGTGTTTCCTTATTGAAAGCAACTGGGACAAGAGGGAAGGTTTTTTTTCATTTTTTACTTGTGGGTCTTTGATGGCAAAGTATAATGATAGCATTCATCGTATAATGTCGTCAATGCATTCATCCGGGAAACTGTCAAGATTGCACCACTACATGCAAAAATAAAACTTGACTGATTTTAAGCAATTTACCAATTCCTTTCCCTCCTCAAATTGAAAATTGGCAAAAATGTTACCGGTAAACTGTCGATTGGGCTTCAAGTACAAGCACAAAAGATGACCAAACGGTACGGCTCAGAGTCGGAGGAGATGGAAGAGAAGGACGTAAAGAATGTTGAGGATGAAGATAAGGAAGGAGAAAAAAAAGAGGAGAAAGATGAGGTAGAGGATGAAGAGAAGGACGAAGAGGAGAAGGAGCAAGAGAAGGAAAAAAAGAAGGAGGAAGAGAAGGAGGAAGAGAAGGAGGAAGGGAAGGAGAAGATCGAGGAGAAGGAAGAGGACAGGGAAAAGGAGAAGGTGGAGAAAAAGAAAAAGGAAGAGGTGAAAGAGGAAGGAGATGTGGAAGTCGACGAGGAGGAAGGGGAGGAAGCGGTCGAAGAAGAGGAGGAAGATGGGGAAGAGGAGGAAGTCGACGAGGAGGAAGGGGAGGAAGAGGTCGAAGAAGAAGAGGAAGAGGACGAAGACAAGGAGGAGAAGGTCGAGAAAGAGAAAAAGGAAGAGGAGGAAGTCGACGAGGAGGAAGGGAAGGAAGAAGTCGAGGAAGAGAACGAAGAGGAGGAGGAGAAGATCGAGAAAGAGAAAAAGGAAGAGGAGGAAGAGGAAGGAGATGAGACAGAGGATGAGACAGAGGATGAAGATGAGGAGGTCAAGGAGGACGATGGGGAGGAAGAGGACGAGAGAAAAAAAGAGAAGGTGGAGGAAGAGAAAAAAGAGGAAGTAGGTGAGGAGGAAGAGGTGGACAAGGAGGACGAGAAGGAAGAGAAGGAGACGGAGAAGGACGAGAAAGAGAAAAAGGAAGAGGAGGAAGTCGACGAGGAGGAAGGGGAGGAAGAAGTCGAGGAAGAGGAGGAGAGGACGAAGATGAGGAGGAGAAGATCGAGAAAGAGAAAAAGGAAGAGGAGGATGAGGAAGGAGATGAGACAAAGGAGGAAGATGAAGAAGCCGACGAGGACAAACTGGAGGAAGAGGATGAGGGGAAAAAGGAGAAGGTTGAGGAAGTGAAAGAAGAGGAAGTGGGCGAGGATGAAGAGGAGGAAGAGGTGGACGAGCAGGACGAGAAGGAAGAGAAGGAGGAGGAGAAGGTCGAGAAAGGGAAAAAGGAAGAGGAGGAGAAGGAGAATGGGGAGAAGGAGAACAAGGAGAAGGAGGAGGAGAAGGCAAATGAGAAGGACTCCAGGGTGAATGAGGAAGAGTGGGAGGAGAAGGATGATGAGAAAAAGAAGAAGGAGGTAGATGAAGAGGAGGAAGAGGGGGGAAAAGAGGGGTGGAAGAAGGAGGGGAAGGAGGAGGAAAAGAAAATACAGAAAGTGGAGGAGACTGAGAATGACGAAGAGGAGGAGGATGATCTATATGAGGACACGTGCGATGATCCTTTCCTCCTGCCATTCTTACAATTGTTGGAAGACCTGGATGCCATCTCCAGCGACGAAGAGATCATGGGACGCCTTCATCAGATCCTCTCCGAAGTCCCAGCAGACGCCAGCATCGACACCGATCCGTGCCGGTTTTGCAGCGTGTTGTTACCACTCGATGACTCGGAGATCCACCTTCATGAAACTGGCTGCGGACGCAAAGTTCTTCTCGGGCGGCAATCCGGTGATCTGTCGGTCGAATGTCGCTATTGCAATTTCTTCTATCCCCTCGAGGAACTCCCTCGGCACGAGACGAGTTGCCGAGCTGGAAATCGGCAAGTCTCCGTCGAAAGGGACGGCGTCTTCCCTCCTCCTCGGTCCATGCCCCCCGACTTCGATCGATCGATCTCGAGCCACGATTTGCTCCCGTCCGTCTTCAGCTGGCTTCGGCGACAGATCGCCGAGTCGAAGGAAATTTTCGCCCTTGGGGCTGGAGTTTCCCTGCAGTTCCTGCCTTGGTCCAAAATGCTTCCTGCTTTGGGAGTTCGGGAGGATTCCCACTGGAAATTGTCAAACCTTCTAGAGAAGTTCGTTTTTAGCATCTTCAAGCGATCGACCAACAAGCCGGAATGAATTCATTTCCCATTTTATCCATTTCCATAAATTACTGAATTTCCGTACTGAATTTTCCTCATATTCCATCGTATTAAACCTGATACGAAAATGCTACCAACTTTCTATACGTGCTAGATTGCTCGAATCACGCCTCAAGACCGTCTTCCATGCGAAAATCTGAAACTGGGAATATTCATGAAGGGGATATTAAGAAACGTTCTACTATCCAAGGCCAATAAAACGCCTTAACGAAGGAGTTTCGATGAAAATGAAACATGGCCCTTCACAAGCGCTAAAACGACACGAAGAAAGACACTTCACATTTCCCGCAAGGCCTACCGATGCAGAGGTTTTCAATGAGTTTCTTGAATCATTATATTACTTTATTGGACCAACCCTTGGTTGATATTATCCGACAGACCCTTTTCTTCGGCATGTCAATCGTGAGCAAATCCGTATTTCTTTCGGCCGCGAATATTTCGTTCCGGTTTCTGAAGATACGTTGAAAGCGTTCCTTTCGCCAATCCGCTCCAGATGACGAAATTCCATGAAATTGGCGAATCAAGACCGCGCCAAATCCCATCTCGGCAGAGATGACGCGATTTAAAAACGACGCCACAGCTGGTGGAGGACACTATCAAATGCAGTCTCTTTTTTTTTGGTCCGATCTTGTGAAATCTTGAATGAAATTCAAGACTGCCTTCTCGATGATCATCTTCTTGATTCTATCTGCACCTGGCTTCAGCGCAATGATGAGCCAGGAATACGCATGAGGGTAATTGTGAGAAGTTAGGCTAACCATTCTGACCGATTCTAACACGAATTATTCCAGTAATTCCCATGGAATAATGGATCGAACGACAGAATGGAATGATGGTTCGAATGAGATTCTTTCGCGAACTTGACCCTGATTCGGATCGATGCCTGCTCTCACTGTCGTTCGCATTTGCAATTCCGATGGACGTTGCGCATCGGAACCTCCTGAAAAACGGAACAGGATGAGGAAGGGGCTCGTGGCCGGGAAGCCGAGGGGGGCATTTACATCGTTCATTACATCCTAAATAAATTAGTCGAGCGACGGGGGGAATTGATGATCTCGATCGGCGCTTCCTGTCGAACGTGCAGTAATGCGAATGATTTGGAGGTATTCCTGGAAACGAACCGAGAACGGAGCAGCCAATCGCATGGAATCGTCCCCGTGGACGATCGGTCGGTCAGGAGTCGCTGGGGAGGTCGCCAGGTGATCTGCGGAGTGCAGATCGAGGCGGCCTCGAGGGAAGATGCGGTGCTTCCTGCCCTCCGTCGTCTGCGCCTTGGTGCTGTGGGCCTGGGGGAACGTGTCGGAGGTGGGAGGGAGCAAGGAGGAGGCCCGACTGAAGGAGGTTCTCTTCGGGGATTATCCGATGGTCCGACCCGTCGCGAACGTCCACGAGCCTCTCGTCGTCTCCTTCTTCTTGGGTCTCTTCAGAGTCTTCCAGCTGGTACGTCCGACCGAGGAATGCTCTGCCACCATCAGCGCTTTCCCTCTTTAAGGCCGATACCCCGACTATGGGAACATGGATTCAGGACTCCATCCGGGCTTCAGTAATCGAAGTGCCGATAAGCAACGTCCATCGTAACTGCTAATGCGAACGAGCGTGAGAGCAGGTAACGATCCGAATCAGGCTCAAGTTCGTGGAAGAACCTCCTTCGATCCATCGTTCGATTCCATCCTACAATTTCATCATATCTTTTGCCCGATGAGTTAGATCGTAAATATAATTTTAGGATATCGATATATTTTCCCGATGATGTCATTTTACTTTAACCCACCATTCCAGAAAAAACGTGGTCGAGTCGGATCCTATGCTGGAATTGAGAAAATCGCTCGGAATCCTGTACCCTCTTCGAGGTCCACAAATGGCCCTCATCCGACCGAATTCATGTAGTAGCGAGAAAGGGGAAGAGACGGGATCGTAGGGAATGGGTGTGACATCACCAAAGTAGTGCCATGTAACCTTTTAAATTCCGCTCACTTTAATTCCTCGAGAATAATTTCCAGACCACTACATGAACCTCTCTCCAAAAACCCCTTTTTAGATTTCCAGGGTGACCAGGAAGTGGAGGATGAGTTTAGTTTGCAGGGTGCCTCAAAGCCCCTTTCCTTTACGAGTACTACAAATTATGAATGAAACCCATACGGTACCGAAGAGAGACTTTGTGGCCACCGTGTGGATGCAGGAAGAAACCAGGACCGGCGGGAAGGTTCTAGACATGAGGAATGCTTTTCAGGAACGCTGCAGCATTCACGGCAGCCTCTCGCTGTGACCGCAGCTATGGCAGATGCCATACTGTGTCGCTCTTGACGCGCTCTGGAAAATAAAGGACCCGAATAACACGGAGATGCTTTAAAATGTGTTTGGAACGCGGTGATCTCACGAACAAATTTGACCGAACCTCGTGAAATCGATCCCCCACTTCCTGGTCAGTTCAGTTCTTGAAAGAGGAATTCGTCGTTCCCGGGAGGAGCAACGGATGATGTCCTTCCGCCTTTCAGGACGAGAGAGGCCAGACGCTGAACACCCTCGTCGAGGTGGTCGAGCGATGGAACGACACCCATCTGCGATGGAACCCCGACGATCATTCCGGGATCCGGCGGATCGTTATCCCCTACGACTCCGCCTGGGTTCCGGACATAATCCTCTACAACAGGTGAAGCAACTGCAGTGCCTCGTCCCGAGGAGCGAATTCTCATCATTTTCTATTTTCCTCGAAGTTTCTGACTGGCTAAAACAAAGACAACTATTATTATTCCTACCCTAGAAGTCGTTCCAACATATTAATTGTGTAATCTTTAGTCGGTTATCTCCCATTCATTTCTGATGGATGCACTTCCGCGCCCGTATCACGGAATAGCGCGTCGGAGGCTTACTCTCGGGGACTCCTCATCACGACCCTCGTCCTGGATCACACCGGGGAGGTGATGCTGGAGATCGCGGCCAACTTCCGTTCCTCCTGCAACGTGGACGCCAAGAGCTTCCCCTTCGACAGGCAGACGTGCACCATGCTCTTCATGTCCTGGACGCAGGAGTCCGACAAGGTCCATAGCGTCCAACGCTCCCTTCGCCACGGCAGGAGTTCCACTCGCTCCGATGCATTTTCATCGCCTCAGGTCCAGATGGTGCTGGAGACCGACCGCGACCTCGAGCTGGTGGCGTACATGGAGAGCGCAGAATTCGCGTTGGAATCGTACACGGCCGTCGCGAAGAACCACACCGACCCCTGCTGCATCCATCCCTTCTCGGCCGTGGAATATTCCATCACCATCACCAGGAGGGCCATGTTCTTCCTCGTCATCAACTACGTCCTCCCCATGGTCGTCATCGACGTCATCGGTCGGTCGACCGGTCGCTCCGAATGTAGTCTCGTATCTTAGCATGGAGGAGAAGGAATAGGATGGAGAGATGAGGCCAATTTCGCAGTTCCATTTCGAGACAGAAAAATATCGTATCGCATACTGACGATAGATGTATATAGAAGTATTTATTTAAAAAAAAAGATGCATCGTGGAAATCATTCGGCGGTTTTAAATGCATATTCTACAGTGAGCGAGGAACGGATGATGGTTTCTTCCAACTATTGTTTTCAGGTTCGTGCTTTCCGTTTAGCCCGTGCTAATATATTGCGCTGGATTTCATGAGGCATTCCGTTTTGTTTTGCATTCGGTATATGGGACTTACCAGGGTGCCTATTTAACCCTGGGAGAATGGCGTTAAAATTTTGCTAATGGCCAGCAAATTTCTTCTGCAAACTCCTTCAGTCTGGATCAGTGGCGGATACTTATTGAGGGATCTTATTGTTTCTAAATGAACGACGCAAAACTGATGAATCTCGTGCTGTCACGGTCCTATTCCGCAAAAAAGACTGATTTGATTGGAACTCATTCTTCAGGAAATTAACCTGGAATGGACAATCGATGCGTCATCACTACGACTACTAATTAAAAGAAATTCCATTATTACGATTTTGCAGGACTGTAATCCCGGTGAAACAATGGTACAATATGTCCCTAGTATGAATGGTCACTCCACACGCCTCTAATACATCTTATTAATCCTTTTCAGTAGAAATGCACAGAAGAATACCAAGGGGAGAGAAATTATTTAATCAAGAAAGGGTAAAATCTACAAATATCAGGAATCGGGTGAAACTCTACCGATGTTCGAGTCTCGTCCGAATTTGTAGGTATGATAAGGACGTATCTGTCTGAACTCTCTCTGGATCTTTGATGATCGCCAGCCCTGTTGGCGTTCCTGGTGCCATGCGAGAGCGGGGAGAAGGTGACGCTGGGGATCTCCACCATGCTCAACATGATCATCTTTCTCACGAGCATCCGCGACCTCCTCCCGCCCACCGGACAGATCCCTCTCATCGGTTCGCCTCCGACTTCCTTCTCATCTGTCGCAAATACATGAGCGCGAAATCGAGAGGGATGCTCTAGATGACGAGAGAAGGAATCGTCGTGGATAGGAACCCACCCGCTTAATTTCGATCCTTTCCCGGGTTCAGGATCATTGCCAGATGCTTAATGGTAAATTTGAATCGTGACCCAATCACGTTTAAGTGAACGGTCTCGAAATGGATCATTGGATGAAATAAAAAGCTGTGAAAACGAGGCAGGAGACCGCCAAAGTTGAGCGATCCCACATGTGAATAAAAGAAAGCTAAAAGAGTTCAATATGTTCTTTTAGACCACTTGAAGCAATAAAAACCAACAGTTTCAACGCTCAAACATTTAAATCATACCAAGGAAACATATATTTTGAAATTATGTCAACTTTTGACATTGGAATTACACCCACATTCGGAAAGCGCGAGAATCGCCTCGATTTAGCAAACATGAGGAAACATTCTCAAAAAAAGGGGAAATATCCATCCCCATATTCTCCCATAGGAAAGTTCTACTGCGTCTGCATCTGCTTGGTCGGGCTGGAAGTGGCTCTGAGCATCTTCACTCTTTACCTTCACCACATGGAGGGCATCCCCTTGCCCAAGTGGATGCAGGACTTGTGTCTCATACTGACCAAATTGCCCTTGATGAGGCAGCCGAAATTCATCCAGGTCTGAACACATTTTTTTTCCGTATAAATTCCAATCCATGTTGCCGTCTCGTTGGTCATGTATGTCTGGNAGCCCGTGCTAAAATTTTGCGCTGGATTTCATGAGGCATTCCGTTTTTTGCATTCGGCATGTGGGACCTAACAGGGTGCCTATTTAATCCTAGGAAAATGGCGTGAAAATTTTGCTAATGGCCAGCAAATTTCTTCTGCAAACTCTTTCAGCCTGGACCAGTGGCGGGTCCTTATTGAGGGTTCTTATTGTTTCTCGATGAACGACGCAAAACTGATGGACTACTGTCACGGTCCTATTCCGCAAAAAAATAGCTGATTTGATTGGAACTCATTCTTCGGGAAATTAACCTGGAATGGAGAATCAATGCGTCATCACTACAACTACTAATTAAAAGAAATTCCATGATTTTGCAGGACTGTAAACAACGGTATGAATGCCACTCCACACTCTTCTAATGCATCTTACTAATCCTTTTCAGTGGAAATGCACTGAAGAATGCCAAAGGGGAAGAAATTATTCAATCAAGAAAGGGTAAAAACTTTAAATATCACGAATCGGGTGAAACTCTACCGATGTTCGAGTCTCGTCCGAATTTGTAGGCATGATAAGGATTTATCTGTCTGAACTCGATCTGGATCGTTGATGATCGCTAGCCCTGTTGGCGTTTCTGGTGCCATGCGAGAGCGGGGAGAAGGTGACGCTGGGGATCTCCACCATGCTCAACATGATCATCTTCCTCACCAGCATCCGCGACCTCCTCCCGCCCACCGGACAGATCCCTCTCATCGGTTCGCCTCCGACTTCCTTCTCATCTGTCGCAAATACATGAGCGCAAAATCGAGAGGGATGCTCTAGATGATGAGAGAAGGAATCGTCGTGGATAGGAACCCACCCGATTAGTTTGAGTCCATTTCCCGGGTTCAGGATCATTGCCAGACGGTTAATGGTAAATTTGAATCGTGACCCATTCAAGTTTAAGTGAACGGTTTTGAAATGGGTCATTGGATGAAATAAAAAAATGTAAAATCGAATCAAAAAACGCCAAAGTTGAGCGATCTTACATGTGAATAAAAGAAAGCTAAAATAGTTCAATATGTTCTTTTAAACACCTTCCCTCTCATCGGTTCGCCTCCGATTTCCTTCTGATCTGTCGCAAATTCATGAGCGCGAAATCGAGAGGGATGCTCTAGATCAGTGGTCGGCAACCTTTTGGTATTGGAGGGCCGGATCGTCATAGTACTGTCAGGTCGCGGGCCGCAGAGCGGTAACTGAGAAGTGGTGCTGAGAGGTACATGAAACAGGGGGTTTAAGTGTTCTCAGAGGTTTTAAAATTAAGATTTTTGCCATTTGTTTATTTCAACTGTAAGATGTGTGCAATGCACACACTTTAATCATAGAATCAGATGCAATATTGCTGTGCGTAAAACATTATGCTACCACAATGTGTGATTCTCACATTTCTTAACCGTAATACAGGAAAAAAATTTTTTATTTGAGACCAACATCTCGGCATGTTGGTCTCTCAGTGCGAACTCTGTGCCTCTGCATAGAGGCACAATTACTCTATGCCTTTGCTAATAATTTAATGACATGATAACTAGTTCGAACTGGAGCCAGGATTTCCTGCATTCTCTTGAAAATATTCCACTGAGCAAACAAGGCCTTTTTCAGAGCCTCTGTCTTGCCAGTCCTGATCTGGCCTTTCAGAGAGTCATACTTGCCTTCATGATGTGCTTCGTAATGCCGCCTACTGCTATATTCCTTGAGCACCGACACGCTCTCCTTACAGACAAGACAAACTGCCTTCTCTCTGCGCTGCACAAACAGGCAATCGTGTGTCCGCTGGTTGCCGAGCATCCGACACTCGAAGCCAACTTTTCTCCTTTTATTATACTGATTTTGACAGTGACATGGTGGAATTGCAGGTTCACAATAAAGCAGAAATTGAAAACATCCATCAACACGCCAGCCTCTGAAAGCCAAGAAAAGTGCAGCATGACTAACACGTCCCGCCCTCTCATTCCATCAACATAAAACAAGGGATAGGCGATACGGAAGGCGCGCGTGTTGGCGCAACAAGACGACGGAATAGCGTTTCTCGAGGCTGAAGTCCGAACAAGTCCTCTGCCTTTGCAAACCCGCCACCTCACGCGCTGGCGACGATTCGTAATAGTTCAAGTATCAGACGATCGCAGGTCATCGGCAGGTAATAAGAGCACAGAACACAAACTATTTTCTCTCCTTTCCAACGATAAACGAGGCTGCTGCAAGGAAGAAATAAATTTGTCCAGGTTTCATTGACTCATTTGAGAAAAAATTATCGCCGCTCGACCGAGATAGTGGCGGGCCGGATGAAATCTCTTCGCGGGCCGCATCCGGCCGACCACTAGGTAGGTTGCCGACCACTGCTCTAGATGATGAAAGAAGGAATCGTCGTGGATAGGAACCCACCCGCTTAATTTCAATCCTTTCCCGGGTTCAGGATCATTGCCAGATGCTTGATGGTAAATTTGAATCGTGACCCAATCACGTTTAAGTGAACGGTCTCGAAATGGGTCATTGGATGAAATAAAAAGCTGTGAAAACGAGGCAGGAGACCGCCAAAGTTGAGCGATCCCACATGTGAATAAAAGAAAGCTAAAAGAGTTCAATATGTTCTTTTAGACCACTTGAAGTAATAAAAACAAACAGTTTCAAGGCTCAAACATTTAAATCATACCAAGGAAACATATATTTTGAAATTATGTCAACTTTTGACATTGGAATTACACCCGCTTAGAGGTCCGACCCACATTCGGAAAGCGCGAGAATCGCCTCGATTTAGCAAACATGAGGAAACATTCTCAAAAAAAGGGGAAATATCCATCCCCATATTCTCCCATAGGAAAGTTCTACTGCGTCTGCATCTGCTTGTACCCACATTCGGAAAGCGCGAGAATCGCCTCGATTTAGCAAACATGAGGAAACATTCTCAAAAAAAGGGGAAATATCCATCCCCATATTCTCCCATAGGAAAGTTCTACTGCGTCTGCATCTGCTTGGTCGGGCTGGAAGTGGCTCTGAGCATCTTCACTCTTTACCTTCACCACATGGAGGGCATCCCCTTGCCCAAGTGGATGCAGGACTTGTGTCTGATATTGACCAAATTGCCCTTGATGAGGCAGCCGAAATTCATCCAGGTCTGAACACATTTTTTTTTTCGTATAAATTCCAATCCATGTTGCCGTCTCGTTGGTCATTTATGTCTGGATGCTGGATGCCCCTAAAGATCGAAATTGGGAAGACAAATGAAAAAAGTCTAATTTTTCCCCAAAGGAGGGAGTCGACTTGAAAATTGCAATTGCTTATTTGAATATTTAAATATTTCTTCCTCTCCGGGAAGAAGAAATTGCATCTAAGGAGGCAGTGCCAGAAATGAAAGTTTCTCTTGTCGCTGACGGGGATAGGAAAGGCATTCACAAAGTTTTGAGATGAAACGAGAGCGAGACAGAAGGGTCTGGCCGTGAACCAGTTCGCTGAGCTTCATAAATGCTGTAAAAATGTGGTAAAAAATGTTGTAAAACCCTTTAAAACTCTTACAGTTCTTGAAACGAGATTTTAGCTCGTTCCTTTTCTGCTATTTCCAGTATATTGCAGCACTTTTAAATTGGAATATGCGAATAACCCATGATGGAAAAAAAAACCTCTCATGTCCCCCTAAAATTATCATACTGAAACAGGACGGCAGCGAAAAGAAGGAGAATGCAAAGGAGAATGCAAAGGAGAATGCAAAGAAAAAGGAAAAGGAGGACACGGACGGGGAGGTCTGGGCTCAGAGAGCCTCCTTTCCTCTCTTCTTCGCTGACGTGGCTCTCCACCGTCCTCGCGGGCCCTCGCACGAGGAAAGGCACCTAAACGGTAAGTTCCTGGCCGTGTGGCTTTTAAGCGCTGGCAATTTCGATTTATGATGGACTGAGAACGCTCCGTTTGCAACAAAAAAAAATTTAATGCGGGTCTCATTTCCACCACCGCGGTTCAAAACAGCTGATCGTGATTGAAGTCCGCATACCTCATGACCTCAGATGAGCCTCATGACGAGAGGTCAGAATGCCTCATCGCCTCATTATGACCCCCCCCCCCCCCCCCCCCCCCCCCCTGCATGCACTCAGAACCATGCATATAAGTATGCTATGGACGCCACCGGCCTTTCATGAGTCGTGCAAAAGTGGTTCAAGAAATCGCATGCGTCAATGTCGCAGATCTCTTCAAATAATCAAAAGTGTAAATATTCAGAAATACAAAGAGACATTTTAAGTGCATCTTGCGGTGGAGGTGTTTACATCTGCGCAGCAGAAAGCTCAAGTTGCAGCCAAAATCAGAAGAACGTTCCATTTCCTGCATGTTAATTCTACCAGTTGCTATTTGAAATCGGGAAAATAAAGTGAAAAAACTTTCATTTTCCCCACGTGAAAATCCAATCCCAATTTCAGTTTCGCCACCTTCAGACATGGCAGAGCGTTCGGGCAGGGTCCCCGCCCGAACGGAACGCGGGGAGGAGCGGGCATGGGGACGGGAATGGGAGCTGGAGACGGGGACGCGGATGGCACGAGGGCGAGCGAGCATCGGAGCGGACCTGCAGAACTGGAGGATGGCCTCGAAGGTCCTGGATCGATTCTTTCTCTACCTTTTCACTCTTCTCAACGTCGCCGTCTCCATCGGAATCATGCTGTATACCCCAAATTCGTAAATCGCTGTTCATTTCACCAAATGTCTCTCATATTTTCACTTACCTTCTTCAGATTTGCCCCCCTTTTCTTCCCCCGTGTTCCTTACGTCATTCTTCTCATTAGTAATGAGGAAAGTTTGCCAGATTTGATGTGTCACGGAAGCACATAATGTCTCTCATATTTTCACTTCCCTTCTTCAGATTTGCCCCCCTTTTCTTCCCCCGTGTTCCTTACGTCATTCTTCTCATTAGTAATGAGGAAAGTTTGCCAGATTTGATGTGTCACGGAAGCACACTTTTGTATGGCTGCTACTCCGTGTCGGCCATAGATCATTCGCAATTTCTATTCATAAAAACAAAAAAAAGCTTGTATAGATGACATTGCGGGTGAGTGGCCGACCATCGACGGCATCCGATCGCCGCTTCAGCTTGCATTTTTCGTTGCCGGCCTGAAGGAGGAATGCCCTTTCGGAGTTCGGAAAGACTGGGAAATCGTGCAGCGATTTTGAGTCAAGTTTCACCCTAGTCCTGCGTGTCGCCAGCACGAAGTCGTGTCACTCCATTTCACTAATAAATCTTCGTCTTCTGTCGAGAGCATCAAAAGTTTACCCCAGAATTATTTCCAAACATTTCACGATATTTTTGGCAAGCATTACTTCGATCCTTGGAGGTGTCCCGCCATTTTCGTGTGGAAAAGTGTCTCATCGCCGATCACAGCCAATCCAGTAGCGGAATCGTCTGCTACAGTCTCCGAGCGGTGCAATCGTTTCCTTTTCACAATGATCCACCCCTTCTATCGACGAGGGCACCTCAACTCTCGACGAGGGAACCTCAACTCTCGACGAATTCACCTTCAAGGATCCGCGGACTGACGAGAGAAAAGGTCCTTTCGGAAGTGACAAAGGTCAGACGAAGCGACGAAACGCGACAAACGTGGAGATGGTCCCCGAGCGATCCGAATCCATTCCGATGAATGGATTCGGAAAAGATTGCTCCGTGTTTCCTATTTTTTCTGGAGCGAAGTCGCTCACGCACGTACAGAAAAGGCAATAGGCTGAAAATGCAGCACGATGCAGACGAAAAGGATTAGCATCATCGGCTTTCGTTCATGGCAATTCAAGATGATAAATGCAATGGAATGAATGTTCGGTGACGATTCTCAAGATCCCAAACATCGCCATCACCGCACCAGCACCCACGAGGAATGAACAACTACGACGCGACACGTCGCATATCACGGAGAACACGAGAGGAATCGGAATGAACCCAGCAAAGAATAATGCCAACGATCATCGGGTTGCATTCGCTACGTTTCAACATGCAGCCCAAATGAGCCGATCTCCAGCAAGTGCGAAATGAAGCCTTGGAGTCCCATGAGGTTGAAAATGACGAATCTCGTCGGAGTTGGAAAGGGCACGCAATTTCCCATTTCGAGAAATCGATCAGTTACTTGAGATTTTCATCATTTTTTGAAGGAATTTCAACGGGATGAATGTGAATTGTTACACTTATCCTCGGACCGAGAAAGTATTTCGAGGCTCCATCCTCATTTGGGTTTTGGCCCTCTAATAAAACATATTGGTGCTGAATTGTTTTCTTGCAGAACGGGAACAGAAGGACGATCTAACGTTACTTGAGGCTCCGGGAATCGCACAAAGGACAAGATCCAAAGACCTCTCCCTAAAAACTTTCGATTGTCCGATGAGTAAATACAGCTTCATCCATGTGAAATTTCATGTTAACGTAGCGGCCCAGCCGACACGACACGCAGTGAGTGGCCTGGCTGGAGGGCTGTCCCAGGCACGAGGGAAGAGTTCCATGTGAGCCTCCCCATCTAGGTCGTGATAGGAGCAATGCCCCCTAGGTGTCACGCCTCACCTCCCACCCTTCGCCCCGATCGAGAGATCCTCTTTATCAACCCTCTAGATGTCTTTCGTTCTCAGACACCACCCTTTCCATTTCATTCTGACACCCACAGACTAGAGACCGAGCTATGTTTACATTTTAACCCAGTAATTGAGGTTCCATATGCCCAGAAACGAAGGCCAGTGCCCTAAGATGGCACGCTCCTAAGGAGTCAAGTTCTCTCCCTTTCTACCCTCCGAGGAAGGAGGAGATAGAGGATGCGTTACGTTATAGAGTCTGCAAGATGATGCTTCGAACTCATCCTAACGTTCCTAGCCTATGGTTTACGAGCGATAAGTCTTGTTCTCTCTCCCTCCCTTCCCAATCCTTCGGCATTAGCCATTCCAGATCTCCTGGTTCATCTCTATTACTGTGAGATCAGAAATTCCTGTGCCACTTGATTCCCCTCATTCCCTCTGCAGTATATATCCCCCATCGTATCCCTATCCCTCTCGTATCGCTGATTGATTGATTGTGTTCCAGCCTTGTGCCTTTTATCATTGAGTAGAGGGTATGGCTAGAGGCTCCACTCCGCTCGAATCCCATTCATTGACCGAGTCGCAATATATAGATGTCACTGTCGATCCTCATCACGACCCTCGTCCTGGATCACACCGGGCAGGTGATGCTGGAGATCGCGGCCAACTTCCGTTCCTCCTGCAACGTGGACGCCAAGAGCTTCGAGTTTTTAGTGGCTGCAATAGATCCGACGATCAATATTCCTGCCCTTGAAGTCGCTCCAGCTTATCAACTGTACGATCTTTCATCTGTTATCTCCCATCCATTCGTGATGGATGCACGGAACAGCGCGTCGGAGGCTTACTCTCGGGGACTACTCATCACGACCCTCGTCCTGGACCACACCGGGGAGGTGATGCTGGAGATCGCGGCCAACTTCCGTTCCTCCTGCAACGTGGACGCCAAGAGCTTCCCCTTCGACAGGCAGACGTGCACCATGCTCTTCATGTCCTGGACGCAGGAGTCCG
>CAJPEV010003045.1:0-35424 GCA_905338385.1 Darwinula stevensoni | reverse complement strand
CTCGAACTTCGGATAACTCGAAACGATTTGCCCGGTCCCTAAAAATTCGAGTTAACGAGTGTATGAGGAAAGCGGCTACGTTTAGCAACCATTCAACAAGGCGACGTATGCTTTTCATTCAGATCGCAGGGAGGGGGCAATTAGCATCCGTCAATAAGTTTCTGTGCCCGCGACGACTCTGCGATACTGGACACGATACTAGCATTCGATGCAGTAGTCTCAGATTTTTTTTGCGCACATATCTCCGGAAGCGCGAATCCCTACTGTATCAGGCCTCCGGACACGTTGCCATCCGACTGGTGACAGTCAAATGATGGTTGCACGTGCCGAGGGCACAATGTCTGCAGGATCTGAATGCAGCATGCATGACGGTGGTACATCCGGCTCTTCCCGTGGCTCACTACAGGTGTGCAAACGAGTTCATCACATCGGCCAAAAGGGTGTAGGAGTTCAACAACGGATGATTCTCCATTTTTGGAAACATCAATGAATATGCCTGACCCAGACAATGAGGTACTTCAGCTACATCCATCGGTAGTGGAAAAGTCAGTAGATGTGAAATTCACCTGCTAAAGGAGAAGAATGAGCAAGGGAGAGATGCAGGAGGTCACACACAGTCAACGATTCCAGGGGGGTCCCATCCTCCCCCGCTGGTATAATGGCATAAGCCCCCCTCTTTCGTCCTACCACATCGCCGTCACCAACATGTATATACGTCATGTGAAGGAATGAGGACGGGCGAACGTCCGCAGGGAGTCGATAGAGACCTACTGTACTGTGTCAACTCCGATACAGCCTCACTCGACACATTTCCGCCCATCCAAACGTCGTCTTCTTTCTCTCTTACGCCAGCAGAAGGAACAACTTATGGAGGGGCAAGCAGTTAATGAGAGTCGCTCCATCATACAACAGCAACGATGCTTTCTTTACTCTGACATGACCCGCAATCCATTAATGTGACCTGCTCTTTAATAACCGCAATTATAGACACTAAAGATAGGAGAAATTTCCGCTATCGTACAATATCAACGCCATCCTAGGATTTCGAGACAATACAATGAGCCACAGGAAAACATGCTTCAAGCATGTCATTGAATAATGCCGTTGAAACATCTGGGGTAACCTTCGCCCCAACAAAGCTGTAAAATCTGAAAGAAACTGGGAAGTTAACTTGCGGAATAACGCCTCTGTACACTGCGTGAGTACACGCCTGGCAAACGTGATGGCATGCACTTAATGATATGAAGTGGATTGCATGAAACCCATAAACTTTGGGAAATGCGAAATCAATGTAGTTCGATGAGTGAAAGCTAGAATAATAATAAATAAATAAACAAGAGTCTTCTAAATACAGTGGTGCCGGGAGTCTGAAACGTTTTCAAGTTTAC
Organism: Darwinula stevensoni; assembly: GCA_905338385.1. Lineage (NCBI taxonomy): Eukaryota > Metazoa > Arthropoda > Ostracoda > Podocopida > Darwinulidae > Darwinula > Darwinula stevensoni. Next base: position 34,036 of record CAJPEV010003045.1, on the reverse strand, counting down.
AGAGTTTTCTCCATGCCAAAGACATTATTATCTTTATTGTATTAAGTGACTAATCAGTGACTTGTACGTTGATCCATTCAATAGTTCTTGCAGTAGGTAAATAAACCGTTCCATGGACCCAGAATTTGCAGTATGAAGTCGTATTATTTTTTGGAAGGCATTAAAAGTAGTACTCACGTAAAATTCTCTCAATTCGGTACAAACGCAGACTCCTCTTGTCTGCTTGAATAACATGACTTCAAGTATGCACTAACTAAATGCGATAAAAGTTCCATAAAAATACCAAATCAATGTAATTTCGCAATCGGTTCTTCATATAGCCACATTGGAGTAAAAAAAAAAGTGCCCTATGAAAACAAGGAGCAATATAATTGTGGTCAGACACATGGAGGGCAAAATGGCAGCTCCTGTGAACCCAATTCGAGATTCGGAGCGACATGCATTACACGTGGCTTTCAGATCGAGGCTTCTGCCAAACCTCAAACACGTCTACTTGTCATGCAAAGGAATGAATCGGACGACGAGAGACTCATCGTCAGGGGCAGTCGAGAAAACCCAGTTCCGAACTAATGTGGGAACTTAATTTTAATTCTACGTAAACGCAACACAAGTGCGCATGAGGTTACTTGGTACTAAGTGTTAAAACTTACTCCATGTGATCACCATTAATTTAAATAATTTAATAAAAGTAAGTGTACTACTCCCAAAAAAAGTGATTCCTCTTTTCATTCATTCTGTTTGCAATTACCATAGCAGCCTCTTGTGTGCATAGCATTGACCTCTTTGTGTCTGTACCTTGACCAATGGAGCATAGCTGATTAAAATTTGGGTAGTAGCATCTGGTCATAAGGTGTTGTCCATGTTGACCTGTGGTTTAGAGACCACTTAACTGCCAGATCTGTCTGGTTTATTATTATTTTTTGTTCAAATAACTGAATGTTCCCTGAGTATTAGCAGACTAAAAATGCATCCCATCTTGATCGCTTGGCTTCTTCTCGCATGCTGTATAGCAGGGGTGTCNTTCCAGTTTGATGACAGCAAGAGAACGAGAGGTAACCGACTTAAGTTGCGGAAACCGCAGGTGCGGCTCAGGTCGAGACAGGAATTCTTTACTTGCAGAGTGGTGAACGCGTGGAATGCGTTAGATGACGAAGTAGTGGCTGCCCCTTCTGTGACTATCTTTAAGAAGAAACTAGATGCTTTCATGGACAGGCAAAAAGGTGGGGGGCAATTTTGACGTAGGTACTAGACAGTAAGCAACTAGGATAGTAACAAAAAAAAAACAACAACAAAATAACAAAAATATTTAGCTTTAAGAGGGTTAGGCCTACCCTAAATTAAGGAACGCTCGACCTCGACACGTGATATCGAAATGGGCGAAATCGCCTCTTGATATCACTAACTCTCCTGACTCCTGACTAACCATCTGACAATTGGTCTTGCGAGTTTAACACACTTACATACCATCCGAATTTGGGATAATGCAGATTTTTATCATGTTCGACTATGCTTTGGACATCACTTACTCATTTCTCATAATCGAAACACTGCGGGAGCAAAACAAGTCCTTTGTTGCCTCGTTATCGACATGCCCGCTTATTTTCCATTGGTATTGGTAAATCCAAGAGATGCTAGTTTCGCTGGATTGCCTAGTTTCGGCAATTATTTTTCCATTATTATTGTTCAATTTAGATAAACTACAGAACTTCACATGTCTTGACTCTTTCACACTCTCTCCTAACATCAAGATATCACTGCATTATCATTACAGCTTATTACAGCAGTCACGGTTCTTGGATTGATGTATACTTCTCAGCATTGCCTTGACATATCAGGTAGATTCCTGGAGAAAAAAAAATGAACTGAAATACTGTATATTAAATTCTCAATTCTGTCAAGCCTAGATTTGAAAGCATTTGCCTCATAACAAATCGGCTCTATGTTAGCCAGGTATTAGCAAAATCTAAGGTTGCTGGAAGGGAGGTTTTTCAGGACTTGAGCTGAGGTGTCACAATCGGACTGAAAAGTATATCTCAGTGTATCATATAAGAGACTGAAGAGACTGTAAGTGTGCATACGTTCAGAAAGAGTACTTTGAAGGGATATGAATGCATCGAATTCTTAGCTTTGTAAATAAAAAAAATAGTTGCCAATATTTACTGAACGATCCTTCTATTCTCAGCACTTGTTCTGTCATAAGAAGCTAAAAAGTCACACCCTCGCGCAAAGATAGCCAAAAGCTTTTATTTCTATTGATCCACAACCCTTATCCAGTACTAAACACAGCTAAATATATGCTGCCACTCGCGGAATGGGTAGTGCATGGGACAAGTGTAGAGCATAGCAAGAGACTAAGGATAGCAATATCAACTTGACATCCATGTGATCAATTTGACCGGATATTTCGGTATCGTTGCTTCTAGCAAATTGCGGTAAACCGTCAAAATCGGCGACGAGCCATGTGGCGTTATATCAAGGGTTGACTGTATTTCATTATAAGAACTTTTCTTATAATGCCTGTACTATCTCCGTATGACCGCAAAAAGGAACTCCATCAAGATGATGCAGGTCAATCTTGAACAAGAGTCACTGCAGGAGAAACCATATTCACTTTTACAACGTGAATCATTTTCCATGACCCACCTATTTTCAAGCCCGAGCTCCGTTTAGAAGCCTTATCTATCTTCAAAGAACGAAAACGAGAGGCGGCTGTGTGCGTTTCACACGTGAGTCACGAGACTCAAGCATCCTTCTTTGCTGTGTACGCTGGAGAGCCACTGTCGAGGTAAGACGACAGCTCGTCGTCAGAGATAAGCTTCTTTGCTCGGCAAGTACTCTTCTTTTGGTTGCTCAGAATGACAGACAACATTCACTGTTGAAATGGCTGGTTTCTGACCTAAACTGTCAAATTCTTGTCTGTTCTGGATTCATACAAAATACGAAATCCCTCGTGATGTCTCAACAACGCAATGTTAGTGTCATTCATGTATGTTCTCACGAGGGGATTCTGGCAAAAAAATTGTAACTACATTTATGTGTTGACTGACCGTAGTATTCTAGCTTCATATTAAGGCATCCTCCTTAATTAGTTTACATTAAACCAGCTGGGACTTTTTTTGATTTTATGAAACTCATTTCAAGGCATTGGGACGAGGGCTACTCAATAAGTTATCTACCTGAATATGAAAGGGATGAGCAACAGGCCTGTGCCTGCTGTGACATGTCTCGACAGGTCTCGTGAGTGCCCCACCACTATACCAGCTCAGTGCCTCAAGTCCGTTCAAAGTGGTAGCGCATTAGATTTCTTTTCCCGAGTCTGTGTCATGGATTTGACGAAAGTTGAACATCGTTCAGTGATGAAATTCCTCACCAAAGGGAAAGCACCTAAGGAGATTCATGAACGTAACGTATGTCTAACGTTTATGGTGTGTCTTCGCCTTCTTATTACCAAGTTAAATTTTGGAGCAAGCAGTTTAAGTGGGGAAGAGAGTCGATTGAAGATGACCCAAGGTCGGGGCGCCCTGTGGAGGCTTCTGATCAGGAAATGTGTGACAAATTGGAGAGCGATACTGGAGGATCGTCGCACCAAAGTCTCTGTTTTAGCTCATGAACTGGGGATTTCAGAGGGCACAGTGATTCACATTATTCATGAAAAATTACACATGTCCAAAGTCAGTTCTTGATGGGTCCCAAGAATGCTGACTCCAGCTCAGAAGAAGAACAGATCTGACATCTGCAAGGAAAACTTGCAAGGAGTTTTCGAAACAAATCGGGGAAACTTTTTTTCCCAGAATAGTAACTGGTGATGAAACTCGGGTTCATCACTGGGATCCCGAAACCAAGCAGGAGTCCATGCAGTGGAAGCACAAGGGATCGCCAACGCCTCGCAAATTTCGTGTTCAGAAATCTGCAGGAAAGATTATGGCCACTGTGTTTTGGGACAGCGAGGGACTATTGCTGCTTGAGTTCATGCCAGACAAGTGTACAATCACTGGTGATTCCTATGCTACCACCATGAAAAATGTACATGATGCCATCGAGGAAAAACGCAGAGGAAAGTTGTCAAGGGGGGGTCCTTCTCCATGACAACGCGCCCGTCCACAAATCATGGAAAGTTCAGGCAGCAGTGAGGGAGTGTGGCTTTCAGGAGCTCAACCATCCTCCCTACAGCCCGGATCTGGCTCCTAGTGACTATTTTCTGTTCAGACACTTGAAAAAAATTTTGCGGGGAAAAAGATTTTCATGCAATGAAGAGCTGAAAGTTGCCGTTTCTGATTGGTTTGATGGACAAGAAGTTGACTTCTATTCCCAGGGAATAAAATCCTTGGAATCAAAGTGGAATAAGTGTGTTGAGTTAAAAGGTGACTACATTGAAAAATAAAGTCTTATTTTTCCCCTCGGATGTTTCTTTCTTATTCAGGTAGATAACTTATTGAGTGACCCTCGTACCATTTTTGGTAGCTGTTCCACTGTTCCAGTGAGATGCTGGGGCTTGGGAAATATTGCCTTCTACAAACGAAGGAAGAAGTTCCGAGGCGACTTCGCCTCTCCTGGCATAAACTAAATTGCTGCAATGAATCCCTCAAGAGACCCATCTCTGGAGAGGACGCATCCATCGATGGCCCGTCCACTCGAATCTGTTCATAGGTCTTCGCTATTATGTCCGGTCGCCACAGTAACCAGAACCTCAATATTCCCTTACAACGTCCTAAAATAATGGCCCATTACAGATGAAACTTACTCGTCAGCGAGCACGGAGAGTGAAGGATATGAACAAATTTTGGAGATTCTCTACAAGAGGGAGAGCTGATCTGAACTGAAAATTATTTTTTATTTCCTCCTCTTGAACCAAACAGACTTTGGCATGGGTTGGGATTCGGGTCCGAACTAACGCATATGCTCATGACGACTATTTTGTCTGGTATAACCCACTGTTCCGCTAACCGGTTCGTTTTACGCTACTTCCAGTATAACAGATTTGGTGCCGTTTTTACAGTCGTAAAGGCTTCAGGATACACAACGACGGGGAAACAATACGCACAGCAAAATGCAGTATGAATACAGGTCCGTCATATATGCCAGGCACAACGACCATGTCATATCTATCAAATGATACGCAGTGTAAAAAGGCCAATTGCCAGAGTACACAATCCAAAACGTATCAATCCTGCAATAATGCAACACGAGCCCGAGGTTTTTTTTTTCAACTCATGATGACAGGAAGTCCCGTCTCTAAAATGAGCGCGGAATGTCTTCCGAGGAAATAATTAAGTCAAGCAAGAAGCATGATTTTTCTTCTCATCCCTACGCACGACCTACAGATAAAACGCTGGATTCAACGATGCTGCTAGCCCAGCAAGGGCCTTTCCTTTAGAAATATTTGAAGGAAACCTGACAGGTTCATCGCGTTAAAACGATCAGACAGTGAAGTGAAACACCGCATGAAAAGGCCACTAGAAGGAATTCAAAGTAAGCAAAAGCTTTTAAGTAACGATGAGTTGCAATTACGGCACGAATAGGATGTGCGATGAATCGAAAGGATCATGATTGTTCAACTAGAGTGTCCTCAGTGGGAGGAGGGTGCGTGGGCGCGCGGGGGCTTATGCCTTTAATGTAAACATGTAGTGGGAGAACAGAACTCAATGGGGATGCACATACGTAGTATACAGTCTGCAGGATGACCTCCCACGCGTCAGATGCGACCATCCGTCACAATCCATCCGGTGACGTTACTTTTCCCAGCGACGTAATCGCTGTCAATCTTTCCATTCTGTTCCAATATGCACATCCTGGATACGAGACGGGATGAAATGAAGAAAGCATGCCCTAGTGTTCAGACTCCATTAATTGGAAGCATCCATATTCCATGTCGATACAATGAACCCAAGAGATAATGATGCTCATTTATATTCATTCCAATCTCCATTTCTTACCCCTTGCACACTCCCCACCATTCTTCCCTTTGTGTGTTTGATTATTATGGATCAAACTGTTGATTCAGTCTGGAAAGAATAGCAAGATCCTTCATGTGCATCGAGTTTGACGAGTAGGGAGGATATGGCTGCAATGAATGATTAGCGCAGAAGGTCCAGGCTCGAGCCAGGACGGTAATGGAAAATTTTCGAAGCAATACGAGAACGAGCATTTACATGAGGCGTTACATTGTGACAATGGAAAAGACAAAGGAAGAGCTAGTTGATCCGAAGAGATTTCACGTAGCATAATACAGTGCAATCCAATGGCTGTACTGGCAAAATGTCAGTGAAGTGCAGCAGGTGTGCAAATTATAGCAGCGGGAGTGCAGCGGTGCATCACGGTTCAGCAGAAAGCATTCAAGTGAAGAAATCTTATAACTGCGGGGTCTATGCTGCTTTTTCCCAACAGATGGTTATAAACGCCAGAGACACGCACTGATTATCGTTCTGATTCCGTTTATGGAGGCCAATATGTCACACTCGAATCTGAAATATATATATATTTTTCGTGCAAAAGAACCCAGATTGCTTGGCTCAAGTCGGGATGGGAATAGGCAGTCACTGCGGTGCAGAGATGACTACACTGAGATCTAAACAGTATAACGAGGGCAACACCGACGCAAAATGCAAATGCAATATCCCGGCCGAAATTGGCAACCCCACCACGAACTGAATCTGCATCTACTTCCAGAGGAACATCAAAATGGGGAGAGAGAGAGAGAGAGAGGATTAAGGGGTTGCTGCGATGCTTCAAGCGTTATGAACTCATATCGAGAGAGCAGCAAAGGAAGGGCACGAACGAAATTGGGAAAGAGACTCACGGTATCAATATTTCCGCTCGCGGGGGCAGCCTTGGTGGTTATCATCAGGAGACAAAATACCTGCATGGAAAGACAACGGCGACTTAGTTTCCAAACAACCATCGTGGTCTAGTGAGCTCAACCTGGAACTTCGGGCATACCCTTGTGTCATCCATCGATAATTTGATATTCCTTCAGTGACACTGATGCAGACTATTCGTCACCATTCTGATAAGGGGCCATAAAAATAAGTTTACTTCAGCTAGCTGTTATGATGTTCGAATATTCTCTTCATTCAAGACTCGATGCGCCGTCTCGGTTTGGAAGGCATCCGGCAAGCCTAACGGTTCCTGATTCACGATGCCTACAGACGAATATGGTGACAGGAGGGTCAAGATAAGAAAAAGAGAGGCAGAAAGAGGGTCAATTGCCGTCGACAGGATATCCTCTTTCAACCCTTTCTGCTGTCTCGCGACAGACTCCCCTTTTCTCCTCCTGCGTTCAAACATGGCTCCCCGAATCACCACGACTTACTGATGGCGACATCAACGAAACATTTCCCAGCTTACGTGATAAGGGAAGTCATCACGTAAGCGTCGCATGAGAAACGATAGTGTTTCTGCACCCTTTACATTGTTTACAGACAAGGTGCCGCCCCGGATGGAGAACAGAGAAGAGGGAAAAATCGGCTTAAAAAAAAAAGTCCTACGATGGCAGAGGCATTTGAAAACCGCGTTCCTCACTGCGAATACCGATAAATCGTGCTTCCAGAGGATATGTTAAACCCCCAACATTCTCGCACTACCACCAGCACTATGGAGGAAGGAAGGGGAAAGCCGATGGGAAGAGAAAGACAGCAGCTTCGCTATCACGGTTCTGTCTGATCCGGCTAGATTCGTCATTTGTATGTTGAGAAATGCCTAGGAGCATTAGCTACGAGAGGAATTTGCACGGACTGGACGCAGTGGCGTCACAGCAGGCGAAGCGAAATGCAATTAGGAAGGTAAGTAGGGAGGGGTACTACGTAATACGACCAGTGGCGGATACAGAAATAATTCTTGAGGTGGGGCATGGGATGGTTCCCTAGGTCCAACACCCCCCCCCCCCCCACCTACCACCACCCTCTGTCCTATTGCCGTTTTCATTTATCATATGCGGTAAAAGCAAGATATCAATTTCAGAGGCCCCTACGAATATTAAATAATGTGCTTCTTAAAGTAAAATAATAAAATGTGAACCGCCATGGGGTGGGGGATCCGCCACTGAATGCGATGTAATACGTGAGGAGAGCCGATTCCCCTTCTAAGGAGCCGCTAGGGGAAGAAGGATATCCTTGCATAATCTTTCTCTTTCTCTCTCTCTCCCCTCTCTAGTCCTGCGAACGGATCAATCTTGCTTGCCATATCGACCAACTCCCTCCTATAGCGATGAAGTCATACCTTGTCTGGAGCAATCAATTCTTCTTCCAGTCGCAAAGACTCGAAGTAAATTGTTTGCACAGAGCATGAAAGGCGAAAAGGGAGGACTGTGAAATTACATGATCATGATGCACAAATTAAGTGGATCTAAGGAGCCAAGAAAATTTCCTTCATGGTTCAAGAACCCAGAAATTATTATCATGCTCTTGTATGGATTTCATGGCATGTAACTGTGTGCTAATGTTTTCCATATCTCAGGAAATCCTATAATTTGTTTAATATTCTGTAAATTTTGTTTTATCAGATCGCAGTATCAACTCGCCCGATACGAAAATCTGAGATTATGGGAGCAACGAAACGAGACACAATTTCAAAGACAGCGAAAGAGTGAAGCTGAAGGAAGCGAAAGGTCTCCTGAATTGGATTCTGAAGTCAAATCAAATCAAATGTGGTGGAGCAGGTGAAAGTCAACAAGATCAATCGGGAACGCAGAACAAGCACATACTCCCTCCAATCGCAGACAGAGGGGGGTCTTTGGTTCCAGATCGGAATTTTCCTTCCGTCGCCCCCTAAAGGCGTAGTTCCTTCGTCTGAACGACGGCATCTCAAATTTCCCGACAAGCATCGATTACCGTGCAATATGATGGAATGCAAATGTGGATATTTAATAGGAATACCATGTAGGTAGCGACTATTCGGACCTCGAAGACGGAGCCGAATCAAAAACAGATCAGGTATGGCGGGGCTTTTACTCTTGTCCTCGTGTCCAGCTAGGGAACTAATGAAACGGGGCTTCGCAGAAAGGGAAGTTGGATGGTTAGTGAGGCCCCACGCAGAGGTCCGGAGAGGGGGAGGGGAGAATAGATGGACATGAGGCAAACCCCCGCAGCCACGTCGACAACATGACGTCAAACGCTGACGCAAGAACTTCCCGTTCAATGCAATCTTCTCCATTAGAGACATCTAACCGACATCTTTCGGAGATGCGAGGAAACCCCATTCGGATGGTCTCCACACAGATGTCGGAAGGGCCATCGTAACTTCTAAAGCGGCCGAATCAGCGCTTCTCACAAACCGGAAATCATACTTAACAGCAAGAAATTTTGAATGACAGTACATTTTCCCATTCACGAATTAGTTACCGATTGACTGAGTGGCTTCATCCGGGGCAGAGGAATATGCAAGTTACTCGTTCATTTCGTCACTGTCCATCAACAAAAGCTCTCCCCCCTCCCAACGCGCAATATAAGTCTTACCTTGTATTGTATGTTGTTGAGCAACACTCGCTTTCACAGGACTTCAGACACTAAATCATGGGTAGCAAATTCAAGTGCTGGCAGAACTTTTCCAAGGGTTCTACAGGGCTATTATGAAATGCCGCAAGTGTTAGAAGCCTACACCTTTCGTGGATTTGCAAAGTACTACAAAGTAACTGACTCGCCCTTCTTATCTCCTAAACCCCGCGGCTTCCCTTTCTTTTTGTCTGGCATCTTCTCAGCCCTATGTCACATGCAAAGGAGTTTTAAAAATATAAAAAAGTTCATGGAAGGGAAAACTTTCCACACTATACTTGAGATCTTCCTACTTAACAGCTAATTCAATAGTTTCTATGCCCAATTACTCAAATTCGACTAAAATTTTAATCGCAGGATGGTTCTTTCCTCCAATTAGCACTTTAAATCATGTATTACGATCTAAAGCAGAGGTTTCAAGCTGGCGACCCGCGAAGTCCTCTTCAACAGTCGGTTTTGCAGAAGCGCTGAAAATGTCAACTTTGTTCACATAATAAATTTGGTACAAGATTTGTTAGTGTGGTCCCCAACCACCCCTTAAGGATTCAAACTGGCCCCCAGTTTAATCGAGTTTGACACCCCTGCTATACAGCATGCGAGAAGAAGCCAAGCGATCAAGATGGGATGCATTTTTAGTCTGCTAATACTCAGGGAACATTCAGTTATTTGAACAAAAAATAATAATAAACCAGACAGATCTGGCAGTTAAGTGGTCTCTAAACCACAGGTCAACATGGACAACACCTTATGACCAGATGCTACTACCCAAATTTTAATCAGCTATGCTCCATTGGTCAAGGTACAGACACAAAGAGGTCAATGCTATGCACACAAGAGGCTGCTATGGTAATTGCAAACAGAATGAATGAAAAGAGGAATCACTTTTTTTGGGAGTAGTAAACTTGAGGTTGGTGTCTTATTGTAGACAAGGAAATTGGAATTTTGTCATGTCTGATTTTATATAAACATCAACAATTGGAGATTTTCCTTCCCATATTAAGTCTATGAGAAACTAACACGGGAAGACAATTTTTTACATTAAACAATAAGTCCCATGGGAACTTGAAGAAAAACTATTGATGCTCTACTGAAGCCAAGGAGGAGGTGAAGGCAGACAGTCAAATAGTTGAAAGATCTAATCAAGTATTTATGAATTCATTGAAGTTTTAGCCCTTCCCACATGCCACTGGCTGATACAATTGGGGCTAAGAAATTTTCAGTCACAAACTGGAGAAAACTAGTTTTTTTTTCATGTTCCAGTAAGCAAAGGGGAGCATAGGAGAAGACTTACCTCTTTCCCAGCAGTAGAATAATCTACCAGAGGCAAATCAATGAAGAACTTGATTCAATTGTGGATCTATAGTATGCACAGCCTTTTGGATGTCATAAAAATGCCCCAATTTTACAGATGTAATTACTGGCCATTCTCAACACCTGTTAAATTGCGGTGAAAGCACACACAACTTGGCAGTGACAACCTGGAAAGAAAAAATACAAATAACATGACAGGAATAAGTGGGGTAAGGCTGACATGCAGATGCTGGGACCAAGTCAGGCTCAGCCCTCTATTCATGACTAGCATATGATCTCTTAATTTGCATAAAGCACAGGAGAAATTTGGACATTAAGGCATGGTAGTGCCTCTTAGTAAGGATCCAAGAGCAGAATGTTGCTTTTCAATGCAAATTCCCATTCCCTTAACTCACATTCATGAATACAAATTGCTGTAATAATCAGGTTACCTATAGCTGCCAAGGTTTTCAAAGCCCCAAAGTTTCATCTGTTTTCATACTGTACCTCAGGAGATCTACAGAGTGAAAAGAGGCTGTCCCCACAAAGAAAGTAATTACACTGTTGATAAGAGTGCCCTTTCCCCAACAAATCTTGTGTTTTTAATCCTGGAGATGCTCAAAATGCTCTGTTTTCAGCAATGATTGTCACCTTTGATTCATATATGTCAGATTTCTGGTGCACAAAGTGTTACTTTAAGCATTCCTCAACCCTGAGGAAAATGGAACAAACAAACAACAAGGAATTGAAAATAGCAATTAGCTTTTTAACGGGTGCACACTGAAGTATCAATTTCAATCCTAAATCTCTAGTGAATTGAGTCTGATACATTTCTAGTGGATATTATATCATTCCCCCATAGACAACAACAGAAGAAAATGTAAACAATTTCTGAATCAGTTCAAACAGTTAAAAAAAAAATGAACATGTTGATAATAGGCATGTTTCCTAGTCACTTGTTTCACTGATGAATTAATTTTGTCTTGTTAGCACTTATTCCCCCAAATGGAAATAGTCTCAAAACCAAAGGAGGATGGCCATTTTCCACCTAATCACATCCCACAATGAAACTGGCACCATTTCATAGAGCACCTCAAGTGGTGAAAAAATATCAATGGCCACACCATGATCCAAGGTTCCCCTGAACCATTAGAGGGCCAAAAACTCTGTCACTTTTTGGATTTCCAGTTAAAATTTCATTGATTTCAACCAAAATAACATTTTTCTTACATTGTTGGCAATATGAAATGCATTTCTTCAAAGTCCAATTACTAATGTAAAAAAACATCTAACCTAAGTATTTCAAATCCTTCAGATTTGAATAAAAATGGTATTTCTTAGTCCTGCAAAAGAAACTAATTTAAATGAAATTTTAGCCACTGAATTTTGTATAGGGGCCAAGATTAAGTTGTATCGGGAAAACTCCTTTTCTCTTCCAATCTCCAGGGGACAACTTGGATTCTCTCCATCAGTGACAGCATGACCACTTATGGAAAACCTATTCTGGCTACTCATAGTAAGGGCCTCTTCTATTCAATCTAAACCTGACATTGTGAAAAAAAAAAAGCTATATCCCAAAAATGGATAGGGACTTTTGGGAAACCCTGTAGGTTGGCCAATTTTGATATACGAGGTATTTAAACCTACTAAATCAGACCCATAGATGCAAATTACAATCTTTCAACCATATAACAAACTGCATTCTTGGAAAGATATCATAGCCAGCTTTGTATAGAAGACACCATAACTAAGATTTAAAAACTTGAACATGAGATAAATGATTGGAAGAGTGAGAACATTCTATAAATACATTAAAATAATGTTAAAATTGAATAAATTAATGTACTAATAAGGTAAAATACTGTACCAATCAGATGTATAATACTGAATATTAATATTCACATATTTTATCAATAAAACCATGCTGTTTTCTTTGTCAGTACTATCCATTCATGGATTTATGGGTGGTGATGACAATGTTTTGTTATATGGCTAAATGAATGCCACCATTCAATTCTACAGGTCCAATTTAGTAGGTATAGACACATCATGTTGAAATTGGCCAAACTACATTGCCCACTTATTTTGCCCTCTAGTGGATCGGGGTATCCTCAGATCATGATGTGACCATCGACACTTGACTACTTGAGGTGCTCTATCAATCAGCATCAGTTTCATTGTGGGATGTAATTAGACACAGTTCCATAGGATTTAGCCATCCTCCTTTCATCTAACAGAGCAGGGTTGTTCCAAATTTTAGAGAGGCAAGCCATATTTTCACTGTTTGCTATCATCTGGTGGAAGGGGGCAAATTCAGTTTGAAAACTGCATAATTATTCTAATGCTAGTATGTCAAGATTGCCAAAGCTTATTTTGACAACCATTCATATAACTCTTCCACCTAGGCATGAATACCCTATAGAATCCAAAGTTACCATACAGCGGATGGTGCCTAAAGGATTCAAGTGTTGTATGCCCTCCCAAATGTTACAGGAATGGAAACCAAACCCCCACTCTTGCCTCAAGAGCCCTGCTTCCTCCTACAGGAGGCATAGGTTCATGGTAAATAGAAAGGACTAATTTGTGTAATGTTAGGCTGATTCATCCTCAAACCGATTGACAAGAAAGTTGTGGAATATCCCAAAGCAAGGGAAGGAGGGATGGAAGGGGAAAGGAATGAGGATGGGGGGAGGGGAGTGGGGGGGGGGGGAGGACGATCCATGTCTGGATGGCCTACCCCCATAAGCCAGATCTACCTGATCGGATTAGGCCCATTAAGGCCTGACGTAAGATATGGAAGGAATCAGCCCGAAGAGTGACAAGGCAAGATCTATGATACTTGGGATTTTAGGCCTAACGTTAGACTTACTCCGTGCAGATAGGTGTACCCCAGCACAACACAAACATCAGCAAACTCAGAAAAGCTTCTTGCGCATAGTCCCACCAGCGCAGAGACCGGCGCGGACGATGGCGCCTTGTCAATGTAGCCATGTGCGCCATGACACCATTGGCCACGCATTGCCGGTGACACGGTGATGTTCAATGTATTCTCATGTTATTTCTGTGGTGCAGGTAAGATGGTGAGGGCATACATTAGAGTGACAAGATCGTCCCAGTAAAACTGGGACTGGCCGTTTTCTCTGGAACAGCCCCTGGTTTTGAGGTACTGCCCTGCTCGAAAAATTATCCAGTGATTTTTCCTTTCAGTGCCACTCATTTGTAGCAAGCAGCTCATCGGCCTATTGTCAACCGTAAACGGAGGGAAAATGTCTCGGATTTTCCTTTTAAAAAAATATGGTCACCCTAGCATGCATCCAATGAAAGACGTAAAGTAAAGTCAATGAAACCCATGTTAAAGTTTTTACGGATTCATTTGCGAATCATTATTCCTGCCGTAGGCACTGACTTCCATCTAAAGCGCGATTCAAATCGTACTCATATTCTTGGTTATTACGTATATGGTCAGAACAAATGCTTTGTATTCCCACAAATAGGGTTACTACGAGTCTGGTTTTTCCCGGACATGCCTTCTTTCTTCGCTTTCCTCCTGGGAGGTAGGCGCCCTATAGGTTACCATACGTCTGGATATTTTCCCTGGACGTGTCCACTCTCGCCTTCAAATTCCCGTCCGACTGCTAGGCGTCCGCTTTTTGACTGTCCGTAATATGGTAACCCTACCCACAATGAGAGACTGGGGTGAACTTCCTGGCGCAAAAAAAAAATACTGTTATTGAATACATTTCTTTTGTTAGCTGTAAATAAATGCTTGTATCAATTTACTATTGAAAAATCCCAGCTTTTTTCATTTTTCCTTTTTTTTCCTTGCTTCTGGTACGCTGATTTCTTATCTGCTGAGCACTTCTTCATGCTCGTTCTTGTACATTTTTCTTCTTGTCTTTCTGCTTTTTTTTTTGGTGGTTGTCATCGTGGAAGTCACTTTATACATGTCAAATAAAGTTAAATAGAGTTTTTTGCAGTCGAAAGATAATTATAATCAACTTCATTTGCCTAGTAAGTATAGCTGAACTGAAGGCATATTCGGCTCTCTTACAAGAACAACCCACATCTACACTAATACGATTGTATATAATCATTCCTATTTTATCCATGGTCACATTTGACCATCATTCAATCAACAAATGAGATCAGTGTGCATTTACTCCAAGGCCTTAACCATCCTTACATTAATCAGTACTGTTATTTCGTGAAGATGATGTAGACAGGGCTGAGGGGTTCCTCTTGACAACCAGTCAAATAGGAGGATATTGCTAGAAGTATTCACGTTAATGATCATTCTCCTTGGAGATGTTGTCTCATAGTCCTTGAGTTGACTGCTATAGAATCCAATGATTTATTCGTTCTCCTTCCTGTAGCGTCAATATAGCCCCCCCCCCATCCCTTCTGGAGTCAATTTTACAGGTTCGATTCTCACAAATTTTTTAATTTGGCCACAAATACAGGGTGGGTATATCAGTATTTTCATATGTTAACCCCCCCATTAGGGTGGGTAATCAGTGTTTCATATGGCAAGCCCCCCTCCATTTGGATTTCCCGGGCACGTTGCTAGGTGAGTGTCATAAGTTTGTCTTTCATCCCACCTCGAACACCCTACAGGTATTGAGGGAAGGTGGAAGGGTACTCCAGTACTCCCATCGCCTCCTTCTGATTTTGAATTATTCACCACATTGTCAGAGTAGCTTCGAATACCTCGATTTCTTTTCCTGGGAAACACCCCTGTATTTGATGGAGAGGGGGAAAAATAATGAGCCTCATCAAACGTCTCCATATGTAAGGAAGAGAGTGGATAGCCTTCCTTTCCATATGGGCTTTCAGCTTCCAAGAAACCATGACTAAAAGTAACTCTACATCCTTCAGAATAGGAGTGGAAATCTTCCGGGGGGGGGGGGGGGGAATGATTGGGAAATATTACCTGTAGGGTGTTCGAGGTGGGATGAAAGACAAACTTATGACACTCACCTAGCAACGTGCCCGGGAAATCCAAATGGAGGGGGGCTTGCCATATGAAACACTGATTACCCACCCTAATGGGGGGGGGAATGATTGTGCAATAGCATCGACAGCATCTTGCTCCTGCATCAGGCCAATGTCACTATTGGGTTAAGCTACGGTTCGGGAAATGCTGGTACAGAAACGCATGCACGTCGCTGCCGAAGTGTGGGGGCGCCCCATCTTGTTGGAAGATTGTGTCATCAGGCAACTGTGAGATTGCAAAGTCTTATAACACATGTCCTTGTATGTATTCAATAGCAGCATTCACAGTTGGTTCGGTAAAAAGAGAACGGCCCAATCACACTATCCTTCATAACACCGCACCACACGTTCACTTTTGAGAAATCTCGTTCATGCTCAATAACTGCGAATGGGCATTCTCTTCCACAGACACGGCAATTATGACGATTCACCTTCATATCGGGACATGCTTTAAAAAAATAATAATTTGCAATCGCACGGTTGCTTGATGACATAATATTCCAAGAAGGTGAGGCGCCCTCACACTTCGGCAGTGACGTGCATGTGTTTATTTCCCGAACCGTTGAATTGGGAGAGGTGGACCCAAGGGGGGTCGGAGAGACCCCTCTTAGACCTGCGCAGAAACGCGTTTTGGGGGGTGGAACGCCTCGCACTTTTGGGTTTGATGTGTTAGTAGACAGGGTAGCGAAGCGCGCCTTTGGCATGCGAAACCGGGCAAGACCATGACATTGCGAAATCCGAAACTTGTGAAAATGTCCTCCACACCGAAAGTCTCTTTCTTTTTGTGACGGGTTTTGTGAATTCGATGTCCGGCCATCTCACATTAGATCGGAGCTGTCACGAAAATCCTTTTTTCGTCACCATTGTTCCCAATTTTTTCATTTCAATTCCTAACAATCCCGGTTCATCCTCACTGCATTTTCCCTGTTCCGGTATCTCAGTCTAGATAGATCCGGTAGGTACGAAGATCCCAATAGCCAATGGATGGATATGCGGGTACTTGTAATTGATAACTTATTTCACAAATGAGTATTTGTGAATACTCCTATGTGAACGAGTTTTTGAATCATAGACATTTCCGTGGAGGTCTTCGACGACCGTTCCTTTTTTGCATCACCTTATCTCGGCTTCATTATCTCCTGTGTTCTCTTCAGCTTCTGACAAAGGATTTCTACCTCTAAGCAATGAGCATTCATGGTCATTCGGTACGATGATTTTGTCATTGTATCCATTCTCAAGAGATAAGACCTACACGTCCTCCATTGGTTGAAATGAATCGTCAGACCGCCAAATGATAAAAAAAAAATTACGTTAGACGCCGAACGTGAACGTGGGAGGTTGCGTTGGATCTAAAGCCAAATTTTCTGTTGGAATGGCATCTTTTTTCAAGCGCCTTATAGCGTTTTGATCACGATAGGAATCAAAAGTGAAGGGATGCGAGCACACTAAAGCATATCTGGGGATAGATTTTCTTCCAAGCGATTGAAGCCATTCATTTTCTGTCTAGACATTTTGGAAATTCATGGAAGGAAATATTTCGTGTCTGCCTAGTCCTATAAATATTCTTTGAGGATGCAACAATGCCATCCTTGCCACTGTCCTTCATAACAACTGCTACTAAGAGAGTGAATGAAATAAAGGAACTTAAGAATATCATCGAAATCAACGAACAGGTCGGCAATGTATATACGATGCTGCCTAGGTGGCTCTGACAAACGAGAGATGTATTACGACTGTGAGAGACATGAGAAAGTGTGTGTGACCTGTCTTGGCCTCAAGCAGCGAGGTAATGAGATCGTCAAGGGCAAAGCGCCCGCTCTTATAGTGGAACGTTTCGCTGTCGTCATCACATGCGCAAGATTCCCCCCCCCCCCCCTCTCCGACCCCCCTTGGGTGAACCCATTACCTGGCCCCACGGTCACCTGAATGGAACCCACTACACTTTCTCCTTCGGGGTCATTTGAAAGACATTGTTTATCAGGTTCAGTTTGATAATGTGACACTTTTACACGACAGGATAGTTGCTGCACTTAACACCGACACCCCTGACATGCTTACAAACACTTGACGCGAAGTGGAAAGCCGATTGGACTTGTGTCGAGCTGCAAAAGGTGCACACATCGTGATTGATTAACTCCCTCAAAAACTTCATGAGGGTACCTACCACGTGTTGTGAACCTTTTGGATACAGTACATCACTTCATTCCAGAGATATTGATTTTTAGCGTTATTTTATTTCAGACCTTTCCCGGAATCCCTATATCCTCTCTGGGGTATTTTTTTGACACCAGTGTGTTTCTGAGTACTGTAATGAATTATATAGATACTAAGGTATACTACAGGGTGTCCCATATGTCACTAAATCATTTCAAAAAATCAAATTAACTAAACAGTTGATGCAAAAAAGGAGTAACAATAATTGAAAGATATCATGTCATTTGGAATTATCTTTGTAAAAAAAAAAATTGAGATGTTTCTGAGTTTTAAAAGTGCCTCAAAATGCCCTCCGCCTATATTAAGACATTTGGCACGAGGCTCGGAATAAAAAAATCGCCGGAACTCCCTTTGAACTCTGATTGGACTCTGAAGAAGAACTGAAGAAGAACGTTCTTTCCATTACCAACAGTGGCCTGCATGTTGCAGTTTGAAATGGTACAGTGACTTATGGGATACCCTGTACATCCATTCCACATTATGTCCAAAGCACATCCATTAATAATTGTTGTGAAAACTTTGGAGTGGGGTTGAAGCACAGAAAGGAAGTGAAGGTTGAGGCATCGCATGCTTTTAGAGTTTTTTTTTTTTTTGCATCCTCACGTGGAAATAAAGAGGTCTGTTTCTTGTGAGTACTCTCACGGACACAAGTAATCTATGGTGATGATTCCTCACGTTAAGCATCCTCTGCACCACCTTGTGTAATCCCTCTCTGAGATGCAACACCAAGCTAGAATGGAAATTTCTTTGTCATTAATCGGTAATTAGTACTGTACTAGTAGTGTATTGATAACTAGTTACTATTAGTGAGTAGGAATTACGCTGGTAAATAATTACTTCTAGGATGGAATACTTGTGATTGTTACTAATTACTTTCCACATGTAACGTGCCCAAGGCTTCTTATTGTGTGCCCAAGATATAGAGGGATCATGACGGCTTGAAACTGCATCTGGAGGTACGTGCGGCTAGCCGCCAGAGCAAACGGTATCCACAGTACAAATATAGTTGCTGCATCAAGGGAACTAATGTGCTGCTTTTTTTCTGATCCAATGTGGATGTTGTATTGAGGGTATCCAAGACATATCGATTTAAAAAAATTTTCAGAGCTATATTCGATGAGCATGATATGGAGTCATAATATCATGAATATAAGTCGTCAACGTCATGCTATGTCATTCTGGGCTTAGTTTGAAACGACGAAACACCAATGGATTGAGGAAACAAGTGCTGAAAAATATTGGGCATTTCGAAATGGATATAAAAGACATTCAGTTCGGAAATTTTTGCGAAACCTGCAGCTATGACATTCCCAAATTATTTGGATAAAGCAGGAAACTCCAATTGAATCCGGCCATATAATGTCTCTTGGAAACAGTAAACATTACTTTCGGTAGGGCCAAATGCAAATGTTTCTAGTTGGATGTGTCTAGAATATCACAACTTGAATAGTAGATGCTTCCAACTGAACATTTTTATGGGGTACCAGTAACATTGTCAAACTCTTGACCAAGGTAATGAAAAATAGCACATGAAGGAAATTAAAATCAAAAGCGAAGACGGGTTTCAAATGTAGTAAATCTTTGTCAGCTACCCACCATGAATCTGCTGACAGTCAGTAGAAAACAGGAAACCACTCTACCTGACAATTATCTACTTCAAAATAGTCTTTGATCCTGTGGAACTCTCAGCTGTCGTGAGAATACTAGATAACTAAAGCATAACTAAAGCAACAGACGTAAAACCAACCGTGAAAATAACGCCATTTTTTGGTACTGGCGCTTTAGAGAGGGTGACGCAATACCCATTGGCGGTATCACAAAGGTTGACACAAAGTCGCACCTCCAAAAAATGTACAGCATGGCCGGGGTTACCACCCACTTGCACTTTGACTTCGAAAAGGTAAATAAATAAATAAATAAAAAGAATTAAATATTGATGAACTTGAGAGAGGATAGACGTCAACATCGATGAAGAAAAACTACAAATCTCAAAGCTGATGAGATTAGCGTGTCATAATCTAGAAATATAATTGGGAGAAATGTCAAAATAATTTAGTGTCATAAACGTGGGAGCGGGTCTGAAGACGAATGCGAAGAAAGCAAAAGCTATCTGCCCCTAGAATGACTAACCGTTCCGGATTCTGCGTAGCAGTCCTGAATTTCGATTTTATGTCCTGGGTCCCGCAGCATAACAATAAGAAATGTCCTGCAAAACAAAAAGGAAAAATGTAAATCAGTTTTTATGTTTTTGCTTTTAGCTCTAGCATCTTCCTCTGGTTGGTTAACTTCATATGCTCTGCATCCTAGCCTCTTCTACTCGGTCACCCTATCTGACCCCGAAGGAGATCAGAGTCAGAGGAGATCCACCGAAGCCTGCGAACAGGTACACCTGCATCGGAGAACCAGTGCGAAGGGTCTCAGATCATTCCGAAGAGATGAAGAGAGAGAGTTGCTGGTTTGGGAGCGTTTATGAGCCCAGCAAATTCATGAGGGATAAAATGTTGAATTTCTTGAAGCTAAAGGTGATCGGTGGTTGCGGGACGTGGACTCCGACCCAAAAACGCCTTGAGCAACGGTGCAAAAAGGAATGAAGGAATCATGTCAATTGTGAAAATGATAATACAAGTACTGTACAATAATTACTCGCGATACGCTCGGTTTTTCAGGAACGCATCCCGATTGTATTACGAGGTATTACTCTATCTCCAAACACACAACTTTAGAGGAGGAACAAAAAACATTGCCAATATTCGAAAGATTTGATTATATTTTCGGAACTCAGCAGGCATCATAAGTAAAGGTAATTAAATGATGAGGTAACAGGTTTACGAGGTTTTAACGGCAGATCCTGCCACCACTGTGCATCTTAATGGTATCGGCATCTCAAAATGATAAATTTTGAGGTTAGTGGTCTTGCATCTTCATCATCGATATGATAGGCATCACATGGATATACCGAAAAAGGAATACCTGGTAATCCTTTAGTAAGAAATATGCCTTTACCTCCTCCTTTACCTCCTCTAAATATGCTGGGTGGCCCAAAAAAGTCCCGAACTTTACACGCCTGCAGACGGAGTATCATATGAGTTATCGACAGGAAATTTTCAGGCTTTTACATGCAATATTTGCAGGTAATGAAACTAAAATTTCATTGAAATTTGTTGTAAACTAAGTGAGTAATGATTTTTCTTCCGCGCGATGTCAAAAGAGCGAGTGCGCAATGGAACGTGCCTGAACCCAATGAAAGAACTGTTTGATGGGTCCTCCATGGATGTGTCCTCCTTGGAACGCCCGCCGAGGCAGCACGCTGGCAAGCGCACTGACACATTTGCTCATTTGACAACTTGTACAGAAAGAGCTCTTATTCATGTCCACAGCAAGGAATTTCATTTAAATTTTCCTTTAGTCGCCTACCCATACTGAGTATGACCAGTGGCGGTTAGTGATATTTAGCGCTAGTGGTTCGTATATGGAGAGGGGGTAGGCAGCGACCTCCTCTGCCTAGCCCCTCTCCATAGACGAACCACTAGCGCTAAATATCACGAGCTTCCACTATGTATGACACACTGAAAGTTTCAAGACGACGCTTAGCATTGTATCCCGTCTGCAGCCGCACGAAATTCGGCACATTGTTCTTGTGCCACCCGGTATAACGTCACCTCAGTTCAACATGGTTCTACGTGACAGTGTTTTAAACTTGAGAAATTGAGGGTCAAACTTCAGAGGATTCTGCAGGTTGTACGTGACATTATTTGATGAAGTTAATGCTTGTAGTAGACATGGTACTTCGTGAAGACCTTCAATGTAAGACGTACACGCCTCATTACGTTTCAGTTCCTGCACATTCTATCAGGTCGTAAGCGAGATAGAACCATGGTGCCTCCTTCACGGGTACTTCTTCTTGGAAGGCCTATGATAAAGGGTTCTATCTGATCCCAACAAGATCTTCCAATTATTCTCTGGCAAAAATTAGTTCGAATTTCAGCCTCCTAGCATGTGGTCAAGAAACAAGTACATTCATGTTTTATTTCCATATTCATCCTGAGCCATAGTACATCTTCTGACACTACCATGTTTACGTTCTATTCAACAAGTCATTCAGTACATCTTGCCCACTTTAGGCATCAATACATACTTTTGAGTTTCTTCCTTATGCCGAGACTCCCCAACAAAATACTACACGAATTTTTGACCAGTTGTTCAAAGAGACGTGCACCTTGCCTAGTAATTGGTATATTGCAGATGCTGACCTTGTGAAAGACATCACGATGAAACAAATTAAACTTAACTTCAAATGGAAATCTACGAGTTAATTGTAGCTGACAGACTTAACACAATAGGATAACTTAAAAATTGAGATTTTTGGCGGCGGACTTTTAGTCTTTGGAGTCCGTTTGACTCATCTTGATTGTGTTTTTGCGATTCTTCCTGTTCACAGCAAGGAGAACACGGGAAAAAGAGACAAAATTCAGAGATTCTGCTGTGAAGTTAACGCCAGGTTAAGAGTGAGGAATATTGTATGTATCGTTAGATAAATTCATCTTTTAACAATAATTACAAAAATATCATTTTCTATGAAAGGAACGAGGTTCTATGAGCACTAAATGAAATATACTTTTTTTCGAAAGTTTTTTGCACTCAACCTTTCATCCTTCAATTGAAGCACACACTTTAAATACAGCCTCTACAGCTTGAACATGAACTGGATGTTAGGCAAAATCTTATCAGATGGAGCTAACTGTAAAAAGATATTTGATTGACTGATGACAATAGGGGACCACCTACCCTGGATAATAAACCAATCAAAAGTCTCCAGAGTTTTATCTTTATCTACTGTCTAGGAACTGTAGATAGAACCTTCTTGAACTGAATGTTTGAGGCCCGGGCAGATAGAACCTTGAAGAATAATTAATTCTAGCCTTTCTTGATTAAATTCGCACAAAATCTCAATATCTCTTGAATCTACTCTCAATGCGGGTTATTTGGACGTCATTACCTCATTTTTCATTAAAACGTCAGATAGAATCTTATTGAACTAAGGTGACGATAAAAACTTCAATTACAGTTTTTGCCATGGAGTAAACTATGGCATTTTGCCTTGTTCCTATCGAATCGAATGCAAGAAGTACTTGGGTCTCCTTCCGTGATGTAGCTCATCTAAACGGGCCTATCCAGAAATTCCAACCCTTTTCCCTGATTTTTGCGTGGGGAAAGACCAGGTACTGAAATCAAAATATAAGGAACTCATTCCCAGTACATGAAAGGGAGATTTGCGTTAGGGGCTCTGAGATGCCAACTGGCGGCGATTGGATGAATCTATTAGATGGTGAGGGTATTACTTTTCAAACATTGTCAAAACGTTGTTAACGTCAGAAATAATTCGTTGTCTCAACGTTATATGAAAATGTCACGACAGCATAATATAAAAAGCCATTCAAATGTAGCAATGTTATCTGCAATGCAGCCACAACATTCCATATGTTGTCGTAATTAAAAAAATATTCAGAGACCCCTAAAATGTTACAGCTTCTTTCATAATTATTTCTTGCGAATTTTATAACCAATTTTTTCTGCGACATTTAGTTATTTGTTTAATATTGTGACGAAGATATCGTAACAACATTATCAAAATATTAGGGTGACAGCATAATACATCCACACATTATTGCTTTTATACAATGTTGTCACAACGTCAGTGTGTTACCGGGGGGGGGGGGGGGGGGAATATGGTTCGNGGGGGGGGGGGTTGTGGGGGGGTGTGGGGGGGGGGGGGGGGGGGGGGGGGTGAAATATGGTTCGCTATTAGTTGATCTCTGCTGATTCATAATAGATATCAGTAATTTGACTGTTTCTTTGTCGAAATCTTAGGGCTGATGGCTTGAACATTTTCTTGGCTGTCATTCAAAACCAACTAGAACCATCTCGAGTACCAATAATCATGACAGATTCTTAGTTTCAAAGGTGGAGTAGGCAACTCTGGTTTGAAGACAGTTATCACCTGGTTTAATGCTGGAACCAGGTGATTTACAATGTTGCCTAATGTATCGGTTTCGGTGTCTGAAACTTACTCCCATCTCTTACCAGTTGAAATTTTGATTAATGGCATTTTCCGTCTCAATAAGACTGAAATGTGAGGTTAAGAATTGATTTTAGCATACCAAGGTTCTTCTCAGGGAGCTTCTCCCTATCTCTGTATCTAATAATAATATTTATTCTTTTGGTTTTGCAGGACCATTAGGTCCATAGATTTCGCCACAATGGTCAGATATATGTTTTATAAAGGTGCATGATTTCATTATGAAGCACAGGGCCGGATTAAGAAGTTGCGAGGTCCCGGGCAGGGTATTCCTGGGGCTGAGATGAGGAAAAGGACAAAATGAGGATTTAAAGAAAGATAACGAACAGGAGAAAGGGGGCAAGGGGTACCGATTCAATCCGAAAACAGTTTAGTGATAGTTTTAGTACGAAGTAATAGTAGCAGTAATATTCACAATCAAAACATTTTCATTCTGACAAAGGATATTGAGAGCATTAACGTGTATCTTTGTGGGTGTCATGCATGGGAGATGCTTCCCTTGTAGAGCGCAGTTATAATCCAGTTTATGGCGAATGACTCCCGTTGGGTAAAGGGGTTGTCCATTTCCAGTGTTGCCCTATTGACAGATTTAAGCTAAGTTACTAGTGTGGGACAATATGGTTCCTTTCACAGCCCCAGGGTCTGCCTAAATCGAGAACCTTGAATTATGATCTAGGTCACAATTGTGAACGCCCACAGTTTTCGGGTTAAACTTCCCCTACAAGCGAGGGACATTTTGGAGTAGGAATTCTTAATCCCTAACAATCCCCAAGTTCCACGTGGTGTGTTGAATCTGAAATCAAACCATCAGATGGCGTTAGTTGTTTCCTGTAGGGGCCAGTCTGACAAGTGCAGTAGTGCTCCAACTTTACCTTTCCTTCTAACTCTTAACTACGCCTACGCATAGCGATCGTTAATTTAGACTATTATAAATGTATATGTGCCTTTCAGCCGAGCTTGACAGGGATGCAGCCCCGCCTATGTCTTAAGCATATGCTACTGACCGGTACAGAACGGTCTCGACTAAACTCAGTCTGCCGAGCTCGACCTTGCCGGTCGCAGATACTAGACCAACGGAGCCTTCAGGAAGTCTCCCTCTCCTTCAATACTTCGTCTAACTTGGTTCTCACTTTCTTTCTACCCTTTGTCTCGCAGCAATGAACCATGTTCTCTGGTTCCGTGTAACGTTGGCATTTGCTAACGTTAGGCCTAGCATCTCCTCAAACATAACCGGTAAGCCAGGTCAGGGCTAGCTAAGCCTAGAATTACTGGTTTTTTTTTTTCTTGAGTACAGTCACATGTTGACTTCATGTAAAAAGGCCATTAGGCATTTAACATAAAGAATTTCTCACGTTAGTGCAAATATCCTATTTTCAAAGAAAAGCCTACCTGTGCCACTTGAGGGGATACGACCTCTTCTCATTTATTGCCCTGAATACCATGTTGCAATCAAGGTGAATTCTGTGTTGTTGGAAAACTCTTTGTTCCCTTTGATTTTGTGTACATTACATGGCAGCTCTTGTCGGATTCATAAAGGCAATTCAGGGAAGTTTGAAGGCACATGCTGCTTCTTCATTGCAAAAGTTTATGTCTAATTTTTGAATGGTATACTGGAGCTGTAAGTATAGTCTTCATTTAGTTTGGGGACATCCATTTATGGAAAATTAAATGAGATAGGGTTCCTTCTCTTGAATATAACCTGTTTGTTCTTGTGACAGAAGCTTGTTCATGTATCAGCTGGTCTCATTGAGCATGTTCAAGAGATTGGAAAGGTCATCACTTGAAGATTGAAGTTAGTATTTTTTTTTAATGCCACCTCATTTTATATTGTCATGGCTTATGCTGAGTAGGTTTTCTTACTAGGAGCAGGTATTGATAATGGTGGAATTAGAAGTGATAGCTGAATTGTTTCTGTAGTATGTAAGCCACTTGCACATTTTTTCATTTTTTGTTTTGGCATCTCCTGCTCATTAGCAAAGTTGGAGGCAAGCTGACTTTGTCTAAGTCAGAAGATGAAGATGCAATAACTCAGCATTGGTCTGGGCAAATCACATTGTAGCCTGAAGGGCCTGTATTACACCATTTCATAAAATAAACTTAATGGTTGAAGTATATGGAATGGACCCTGCCTTCTTCCCTCGATCATTCAGTTGAATTGCCTACAAGAGTTCAGGTTATGAGGAAAGCTTTCCAATGATGTAGAATTTATCATGATATAAACCCAGAATATCCAGCAATGAATGTGGCAAAGGGCTGTATTTGCTGAAAAACCTGGGAGTGCTCAGGCTTATTTTTTGCAATTGAACACTTCATGGAGATCATGAAATAATGGGTTCACACTGGCACTTAGCATTTATTTGAAGACCAATATATAGAGGTGAAGCTAATATAGGCCAAGGTCTGTCATGAATTTTGAATAGCTTGGAAAGTTTTCTTATTCTCTTAATATGTCCTGTCTAGTGTTAGCCAATCATCAGCTGCATCAAATTGAGCATTTAGTTTGCATGTTAATCATGAAATGCAAATTACTTTGACCTTTGCCTGATACTGTAAGCCTCCTGCAATCCCATTGAATCTTGGCCTGGGACTGCCCAAAAGTATGCTGATTTCATGATGGCTGTTTTGAAAGGATTCATACTTTGACCAAGACTATGGGTGGTGAATTTGATGCATTGGGAAAATTATAGGGCAACTGGAAAAAAGTGCCCCACTGTTTTCTGTGGGAAATCTTTACATGTAAAAATCAAAGAGAGTAGCTAGATAAACTATTAACCCAGTGGTTATCAATTGAATATCATGGGGGGTCTGGATGATAGAATGGGCATGATATGTGCCTTTCAATGGAGTATTACAAGTTTGGTTTCTTGGAGGGGTTAGTGCACATATTGGTCACTGACGCCGGTCAAACTGTTCCATCAAGGGAAATTTTGGTACTGTTGCATCAGACAAATAGCCATATCTCAATAATCCATTGAGTGCCAATCTCGCATTTGGTATCCTTCGAAAGGGCATAACATGTGCTTTTGAAGAAATTATTGGAATTAAGAACTCCAGAGGTGGCAAGTGTCGCTTTTCAAAACTGAATATGGTGAAAACACTTGGTCACATGGAATTTCTTGTTTTATCTTTGAAGGATATTGTCTATAATCAATTTAAAGATGGTGATTTAGCAATTAAAATTACACCAGAATGAAGCTTCTATCTTCATTAGAAGAGAATTAATTGCAGAAACAGTTTCACAATTCCTGTATGTATGGGCACAGGGAGCCAAAAATTGGTATCAGTTAAATGCATATATCAGGAGATTGGTGGAAGGTATAAAAAATTGGCCGAAATTGGTTTCTTTAAATCAATTTCGCTATATGTATGGCTATTTTCATCCAATTTGGTGCTGGTTGAGCTTATGCTCTGGTTAAATTGGCGTGGAACGACCCAATTGTCAAAGAGAATTGGTTGGCTACCCAATTAAAGGAGAAGGGAGTGGAAAATAAGTGAATCCAATTGTTGTGTTCTAAGTTATAATTGTCCAACAAATTATAATTTAGCATGTTTCCTTATATTTACAGACATTTATCTAGTCAGGGTAGAATGATCCACATTTAAATTGTGGAATGGGACTTGGTGTATGGAGCAAACAAGGGTATTGAAAAACACCTAAGACTCATTTCAACACCTTGTAACCATCAAAAATTAATTGTTATCTAGTTTATTATTTTTGCTTGTCCATACAAAGTGGTATATTTCCCATAGAAAGTAAAAAGTAAAAGAAAGTAAAGTAAAGAAAAGGGACACAATACCAATAGGTTGGCTTTTCAATGATGCTCAGTCTTCAATGTTTCAGCTAGACTCCACTCAAAGGCACAAGGCTGGACACTCAAAATCCTGGCATTGTGACTGTATAGCAGAAATTATCAACAAAAATGAATGATCCCTCAAAATCCTGACTAATCCAATTTATTATTGGATGTAGAGTGGGCTGGGTGTAAGTTTCCAAAAATGAGATTTAGGAACCAGAATTAGGGTTGGTACTGTAGGAGGAATGGAACAATGTCCTGTTCAATGCATTTGACCAATGGACTCAATTTAAAGTTGCTGTAAAGAAGGGGGGACATAGAAAATATTGTGAATAGTAACAATGTATCTTTTTGTCTTGTTCATTGGAGTCTATGGGAAATAATTACTACATTAAATACAATAATTTATTTTGGTGAAGACCATTATGGCCCACCCTGTATTTACTGGAACTGAATACCAAGGAGGAGGAGGGAGGGAAGGTATTGCTGGCATATTCCATCACGATCAGTTGGGGGGGAATGCCTTTTGTCATGTTTTGTCACTATCAGTGGGGTATGCCTTCCATTGTTTCTCACAACAATCCAATGATGGGGGGAGGAAGAGAATGGGTTGCCAAGCCAGATCAGGGACCTTGCGATTGCTGATTTTATCATCCAAACCTTCATCTGTTGTTAGTGACATTGATACCCCAATGCATTGTGACTGTGCTATATAAACATCAGGAATATAGAGGTAAGGTGATGAGAAATAATGTGGAAATCAATCCACTTATAAGGGACATTATCCAAGTGGTAATTTCCAATTTTGACCAATCTTTGGTCATTGGAAGTACTCTCCAAATGAAGTAAAATGGCACCAAAACATGGCAAAGAAACAGGTTTTGGTTCTTAACTGGCTTTCTCAATCTTCTGGGCGGACCCCAATGTCGCATCCTCTTATTCCCTTATTCTAGTCAAGTTCCTTCCACATCACTCAAGTGATTCTTGTTCTTTAGATATGGTCACTGGCAATTAAACTTAAGCAATGTAAGCTTTATTGAGCATATCAGCACATTTTGTGGGTTATATTCTAACCATTTTTTGATATTTGCCTGTGATCAAATCTAAAGAACAAGGATCACTTCAGTGATGGGTTAGGAACTCAACTAGAATAAGGGAATAAGAGGATATGTCGTCAGGACTTACATCCGCCTGGACGTTAAGAGCCTAAATCTATTTCTTTGTCACATGTTTTGGTGCCATTTTACTTAGTTTTGAGAATACTTTCAATGACCAAAGATTGATCAAAATTGGAAATTATCACTTGGGTGGTGTTCCTTCTTAGTCTGATTATACACCCATTTGTTATTGTGTCCAAGTTGAAAAAGCAGTAGGGGGGCTAGAAGTTGTCAAAGTTATCAGGAGCACACCTGTAAATTTGTTTGATTAATCCTAAGTTGCCACTAACTGGACAAGCCCTGTCTGCATGTACTAAGACAAGAATGTTTTGATGAAAGAGGGAAGAGGACATAACAGTTGGAGTGTGTATCATTCATTTATGAGACATTCCAACTTGTCTGATTTTGGTGGGCCAAAAAAAACCTGGGTTATCATTATAACTTGAGAAGAGTTTGCTAAAATTGCAATTGCTCTTCTGTATAGAAAATTCATTCAGTCTTCAACACAATAAAAATTTGTGGCCTAATTTTCATGCAGTTAAATAAAATTTCTTAGAGGTAGCACTGGAAAAGTGAACAACATTCAAGCTAGATTGCTAATGTGCAAGCAAAGGTTATGGATCTTAAATCTTTTGACATAAATGGGAAGCTAAATAAATGTTCTATGTAGAGACTCTTGCAATATTTTCATATTCCTGAGAAACTATGCTATGAAGTGTTGAAGATAACCCACCATTTTTTGGGCCCACCTGGTATTTCCTGACAGTGATGTTAGGTGCTAGCTTCTCATTCCCATTGGTGTATTCATGGGAACTTACCTACTTTAAACCTTTTGCACACAGGTGTCAGTTGCATCCTTATGGTATCTAATAAGCTGAAGTATACTTATATTTGTCTCTTTGCCAACCTTAAATCTTTGTCACCAGGTTTTAATCCAATTCATATGATGCCTGACATTGGCAAGGTCTCATAGTTGCATTCAGTATGTAAAAGCCCATGGGCATTTCTTTTTTCACCTAGCCAGCATATTTATTGACTAGTTCAAGGTGAAGGTCTGTAGAACCATTTTTTTTTTACAAGATGCAGGATTTGCACAGCAAGCTATATGTAGAATGTTTGTTGGTTTAGCTCTTCTGCTATCCAATGATGTTATCAGTGGATTTTCTTTATTAGCAATTTCTTGATGTTTTTCCCTGAGAACTGGGTTCTGTTGTTGAATGCTTCTAGGAAATGTATGTGAAATGAATCAGAGTAGGAGTGCCTAGAGGAGCAGAAGTTTGGTTTCAGTGTAAAGTTACCCCATATGGGCTTAGAGTTAAATAGGTGTTGTTTAAAATGAATTTCTTTGCTGAATGTCTTCAATAATTTACTATTGGAAATGACTTTCCAGCTGAGAGGCATGTGTCAGCTAGATTGTGTGAAAAATGGGCTATCCCTATTGCTAAGTGGTGATAGTATTTATTTGAGAGCCATCTGGTATGCAAAGTCCATTTGCTATTTTAGATTCTCAATTTTTTTCTATTGAATGTATTTCTTGCACTGATTAGCTGATGCCTGTTTTTATTGCAGGAGTGAAAAAAACCTCTGAAACCAATCCAGTGTCATGTCTTCACCTCATTGGGTGCCTCTGGAATCCAATCCAGATGTCATGAATAACTTCATAACAAGTCTGGGAGTCTCAGGACCCTATTCACTTCAAGATGTTCTTGGATTTGATCCAGAACTTTTGGAATTGGTACCCAAACCAGTAGTGGGCTTGGTGTTTCTTTATCCCATCAAGGATACTGATGTTGTTCCAAGTCATGATGCTCATGAGAAGGTAAGAGTGAATTTGTGTAAGCCCTCCTTGTTTCTGTCTCCTTATATCTTAGTTCCTGCTTGATTCATATCTGGTATTGATAATGCATATGGCTTCACCAGGTAATTTTGTGCCTTTATTATCAGGGTGATCAAGGAGGTGATCTTTTCTTCATGCAACAGACTATCAACAATGCATGTGGGACCATTGCTTTGATCAATATGCTTGGGAATCTCACAGACAAGGTACTATCTTACCAGTTTTCTAGAGAAGTTTTTGTGCTTCCTGTAAACTCATTTACCCTCAGTTTTTTTTTTCATATGCATTACATAGAGCTGTTTCTGGTAGAGACAGCATTGAGGTTTCCAACTGATGTGATTTGATGTGTATGAACTATTGTTTGCAGATTTCCATCGATCCTAGTTCTTTCCTGGGAAAGTTCTTGACCAAGACCAAGTCAATGACTCCAGCAGAAAAAGGAAAAGCATTGGAGTACAATGAAGATATCTGTACAGCTCATGGAGAGACTGCTCAGGAAGGTCAAACACCTGCACCTTCAGCCGAGGCTCACCTTGATCTCCACTTTGTGGCATTTGTTGAACACAATGGGAAACTCATTGAACTGGATGGCCGGAAGGTGGAGCCCACCTTTCATGGAAAAACCTCTGGAGAAACATTTCTCAATGATGCAGCTAATGTCTGTAAGGAGTTTATTGCTACTCGACCAAATGAACAACGTTTTACTGTCTTGGCCTATGCTGCTCATGATTAAGTTATACCACTCTGTTCATTGCCTGCCCATTTATCTCCCACTTTTCTTAGTTTTCTGAATGGTAGATCCTTGGTCATGGTGACTGGTCACTTTACTGGAAAGAAACATTTGCCATGAACCATTTATATTACATGACAGTGATAGATCTCATGCCATCTTCTGTTAGCATTCTGTTTGATTTGAGCCCATTCCTGAAATCTCTTTGTCTTTCTCTTTTGATTTTTGGCCTTTGAATCCTTAATCTGGAAAATCTTTGTGATATGGTGTTCATTGTTCTTGCCTTGGAGACTTCATTCAGAATCTCGCCTCAAAAGTTATCTCCAATCAAAAGTGCATATTCAGTTAATGTGAAATGTCAGACATGCTCCACTTCTGACACAGTGATTGTAAGTGTCCTGCACTTTTTGTTTGGCTTAATTCTAAATAAAGCTCTTTGTGTATCACTCCAGACTATTGTCTTTCATACCTAGACCTTCACGACCAAGATACTACAATTATTCAGGATGGCTCAAAAAGAGCACATTATACTCGTAGCACCTCTCTTTGGAATGGAGAGTGTGTGTTTTAACTCAAAACTTGGGCCCCTTGCCTCCATCGAAGAGGAGTTCACCTTCTCAGTAATAATGAATGACCATTGAACACTGGGATACTTTGGAGCCATCATGAAAGCAAAATTTGAAGTGGAAATGCTTTCGAACTGAGAAAATAAATTATAAGTGCAAGATCTCATGGAACAGTGTTTCACAGGCTGAAATATGTTGCAGGTGCATTTGAGAGCTTTGAGAGAGAGGGAACAAAGAAATCTGCTCCTTGATTTATTAATCCCAGTTTGAAATTCCAGACTGGACCAGATTGAATTTCCAGGTGGTTTTAGCCATGCTGGAGTCATGTCCAGCTCATTCCAGGTGGTGGAAGGTGGACTGTTATAATTAAAATTCATGAGCATATCTCAGAATATAAATGATAATTTATAAGTACTGCATAGTGTGCATAGTACCATATTGATTTAGATGATGCAAACATAAGAGCTACAACTTTTCAGATTGTGAACTGTTTTTCTCAATATGTTTGTCATTTTAGTGCTTGTTTTAACTTCCTGCAAAAAGGAAAGATCTGACTTAGACTTGCTGTGCTGCTGTGGGGATAAGAAAAATCCATCTAAGGTTTGATGTATGTACATGCCCCTTGTGGTCAAGGTCCATGAATGCTAACAGTCTGAGTTTGAGTGTCTTCACTGCTAAGGGCAAATTTATGATGTAAGACCTTGACTGTCCTTGTGGAATATCACCCATGGTGCATTTTCCCCATAATTCTGGCGATGAGGTTAGTGAAACAATTGTGAGACTCTGCTCTAACAGAATTACAAGAATTTCTTGATACATAACATGAAAAGCAAGTGATGGGGGAAGGGGGGGTTACAAGTAGTGGTCACATTTTCTTGTTTACTTTAGAGTAAATTTTGATGCAAATCTTGAAAATGCTCTGAAGGAGAGTCATGAAACTTTCATGTGACTTACTCATACAATGGTCTAACTTTGGTGGTTAACATTTGTGTGAAATGAATCTGTGACTGAAAAGGCAAAGGCAAAAGGTACATTTGAAAATTGGACTTCTCTTCATGAATTGCATGCTTCACCATTGACCTATGATGCAAGGACATATTGTTGGTATTCCATTTAAAGTGGAATATCTCAACCATATGATGGCATTGTTTTCACATCTCTGAAGTAATGGGTTTAGGGGTTATAGCCATTTTAGTATAACTCAGTAAGTGGCCATCTACAGTGTCTTTAAGAACAAACTTCAGTGAAACTATTGGTCGGAGGTCACCTTCCACTCTTTGAGATTCCCATGCAATAGTTATAAGCCAAATTTCAAACCCCACGATTTTTTAAATCCTTTCTAACTCAGTGTCTGGCAAGACAATTCTGAAGGACATGACTGACATGTGAACCATTAGAGAATATTTTGTGCACAACTCTACATGATATCCTACATATAGGATTCCAGGAATATTTCAGTTAAGTGGAGGAGATTGCAATAAAAAGGGAACTTTTGCATGAAACTTTATTTGTGACAAAAAAAGAATAAGGAACACTAAGATCTCAATTGTCCAAAAAGATGTCCATTCAAAAAATCAGGAGACCATGATGCAAGTTAATACTTTTTTCTGGTAGGACACGGGCAGACCCCTACAGTAATAGACATATACAGAGAGGAAAAGGGTGCCTGCTTGGCATAGGCAAGGGGCGGAAACTGGCGCTGCTGTCGCGGCACCTTTTGAAGCCATCTTTTTGTGGTCAAACGAGCCTGTAAAACCACGTGGTACCCATGCCGGAGCATTTCTCTGATCCCAACCTCAGGAATCGTGGTGGACGTCCGCCCGAAGTAAAGCTTTACGAGCACACTTTTCACAAGGCAAGATAGGTATACAAGTACAGGCCTATAGTTGTGTGTC